>JANRGW010041897.1:0-37421 GCA_024733675.1 Psilopsiagon aymara | reverse complement strand
ACAGTCCCTAATGAAGAGTCCCTCCCCAGCATCCCTATAGCCCCCTTCAGACACTGGAAGGCTGCTCTGAGGTCTCCTCGCAGCCTTCTCTGCTCCAGGCTGAACAGCTCCAACTTTCTCATCCTATCTCCATACGGGAGGTGCTGCAGTCCCATGATCATCCTCATGGCCCTCCTCTGGACTTGTTCCAACAGTTCCATGTCCTTTCGATGTTGAGGACACCAGAACTGCACACAATACTCCAAATGAGGTCTCACAGGGCAGAGTAAGAGGGGCAGGATCACCTCCCTCGACCTGCTGGTCACACTCCTTTGGATGCAGCCCAGGATGCAGTTGGCATTCTGGGCTGCGGGAGCACACTGCAGCAGGATCATGTTCATTCTCCTATGTAGGAGCTGATAAAAGAAACAGAAAGCAATAGCCCTTTTCCTCCAGCTCTCGTGAGGATAGGTTGGGCATCAGGACATTTGCATTGCTGCTTTTGCTTTGTAATTTGCCCATTTCTGCCTCATTTTCTATCGCTTTGGAGTGAATTTCATACAACTGACTGAAGCAGCCTGTTTGTGTGTGGTTTGTTTCTGCGAGCACCTTTTCCTGACAGGTGTGGATTTATTACACTTTTTCCTTAATTCACTTGTTTTTCCCCTCCAGCGTGCCATGCGAGTCTCTCTCCTCATGGTCCCTTGGGTACATGCCAGCCCTGGGGAGACGAAAGTAGAGAGATGAGCATGTACGTGCTTGCATTCGTAATGGGTGCAGGAAAAGGCTGCAAAGCAGCACTTGGTTATTTTCCTGCAGGCCAATAAAGAGCAGGTTTTGTGGGCTTTGGGGAGAAAACCTTTCAGCTTTTGGGGCAGGTGCAAACCAAGGTGGGGCAAACTGGTCTGGGGACATGGGCTGTATGGAGCTGTTTGAATGCTCTGGGCACCCCAACGCTGATCGGGTCGTAATATTGGCACTGTTGTGTGCAACCTTCTGTATTGCTACAACTCATTGCTATTAGAATGGCACTTAACAGATTGGGTTGGCATTGCATGGCACTGGGCAAACTGGTGCTTTGGGAAGTGCGGCGGAAGAGGTGGGTGCAAAGAGGGAGTTTGGTAACTCATCTGAAAGGGGAGAGAAAATCAAATAAATAGGCAGAATGGGATTCATTTATTTGAATGTTTTGGCTGTGCAGTGCACATAGAAGGGAAAAATCAATTTACTGAAATCCTAAATAAATAGCTGATAAAAGACCCAATTCCTCTTGAATTGAAAACAAAATGGAAATGGTAAATAAATGATTGTCTGACTGGGTACAAGTGTTAAAAGCAGCAGTAGCAGAGTTGGGGGCTCAAGGCACTACATTTTCATATAAAACAAAGTATAAAAGAGGCAGAAATTGAGGATAAAGGCCTACTCGTAGAAGGCCTTTGTTTACTGGTGCTTTAAACAGCTCATTTTCCTCCTCATTTTGATTCAAAATAATCTCAAGTGGTGGGGAGGGATTTGCTGGGAAGAAGCACAGTGTGCAGCCTAATCTTCCATCCTACAGACTCACCAGCATTATCATAAAAATGCTGGAGGTCTACTTGGGTTTTGAGTTCATTTTTGTGGGATTCTTGACAAATGGGCCCAAATGCATTTAATAATGGAAGTGGAATGGTTTCCCTGTGTACAGGGAAATGGACAGTCTATTTGGATTTTGTATTTTCGTTGTCTTTGGCAGCCTTTGTACTGCCCCACCAGCAATAACAAACCCTTCATCTGGGGTTTGGTTGCCTGGGTTGGGATTTCTCAGTGCACTGCATCATTCTAGTTCCAGCTGGCCCTGTTTAAAACTTCAGTATTGATGCCTGGAAACCTTCCCATTGACCATTGCGAGGAGTAAGTTGGGAATAAATGGCAGCACAGCTGCTATTTGTATGACCATACACAAATATGATATCCCATCTGATTCCTAAATACAGTGTGTCGGATTCAGCTGTGTTAGTTATAATTGGCAGTAGTAAATCCATCGATCTGGAATGTGCTGATGGATTTACCTACTGAATAACAGTGTGAGGATGTGATTGCCTTGAGTTAAGCTGGGTCTCAAGAGCCACATCACAAATGCCAAGGATACTGCCGCTGTAAGAGGCAGGAGTTTGGTACCGAGAGTCCTCCCATGCCAATGTCTGTGCAGCTCCAATATCACTGTAATCAGTACCAGGCTACGTAGGTTAAAGGAAGGTCTGTTGTGTCTACTGCTATCACCCTCCTCCAATGGTCACATAGGTGCGTAGATGGGCTGGTGTTGTACTTGGGTGTTGTACCAACAAGCCACAGTTGGTAGATGGAACCCTTAATATGGATAAAGTTAACCTGCCACAGAAGTGGTTTATTCCATTACTGTTACTGCTCATATTGCAATGTCTGAGTGCAAACATATTTGGAGGTGTGGCAGGAAATAAATTATTGCTTATTAAATGTGCAGTTGTATATCTTGTGTCTAAGTTGTGGTTTTCATGGCAATGCTTTTCATAGGGAAAAAAATAGTGAAAGAAAAGAAAACAGTGAGGGACAAAATGCTGTTAGAGTGGTGGGTTTGAATGTTATCCTAATCTTAAATCTCAAAGTAGTGCTAGTAGTAGCTGTAGAGAAGATTAAATGCTGCAGTTGTTGTGGATTGTGGCTGTGCAGATGGTACAGAGCAGCCAACTTTCTCCCCTCCTTTGAGGTGGAGGTCCCCAAGTCTGTTGTCTTGGGGTGATGGCACCATTGGCAGTGCCGTTCTCAGTGCTGCAGGTGGTATTTTGGTATTTGACTGTATGTAGTTGTGGCTTAGCTACCTTTTTGTTAGTGGTAGGTGGGCTCAGTCCATTTTCCTTGTTTCTGTCTGATGCAGCTGCATCAAGAGATCGTATGTACCCATGTTTGGTTTTAAAGGGTTGCTGAGCTGTCAAAAGCTGTTGTGGTCCAAAGACTGTTCCTAAACAGGACAAAGAGGCTTTTTATTATTGCCTTTTACTAGCAACTTTGTCCCCCCCAGTGCCCCCCTCGTGTATTTACTGAAGTGTCATGGTGCTTTTGGGGTGCCGCAGAGCAGGAAAATGATGACGTTCGCAGCCTCTCCTTGTCTGCGTGCCAGTGCCTTTGATGCTGTGCTGTGTGCTCCCATTTGTGTTGCTGGATCCCTTTGAGGCATAGTGTGTGAACATGTGAGTACCCCAGTGAAAAGGTATGAATTTGGAGCATCGATACCTGCATGATCTCTACCCTAACAATGGCTCTCGAGCAAGTGCTTGAGGTTTTGGGGTTTTATGCAGACTACCTAAGAAGCAAATTAATGCTGGTGTGGAAATTAAGGGATTATACAGCTCACAGTAACAGACTCATTTTTTCTGAAGCCGTGCCTAAAAGCTAATATATTACTAGGTCTAAATAACGTATTTAAGAGTTAGTGCACTCTGACCTAGCCTGCTTTTGAGCCATGTTTCCCGGTCCACTATTGAGAGCACAGTACTCAATTACTTGCACAGTACAGATGTTAGAAGCCTAAAATGATTATGTTGCGTTTTGCTCTGCAAATGGAGGGGGAGGCTATGGCCGTGGGTCTGGAGATTCCAAGTTGTTAGTGGTATTACCTGTTACTAGGACAAAAACTGTTGCATTCAGTCTTCCTGCTGCCCTAGTTTCCAGTTAAATAGGGCATTAAAAAGCCATAGACAAGTTAATCCTAAATCTTTTTAACTGGGTAGTTTGGCATCATTAGGGGAGATCCAGGTGGAATCTGTGCCTGGACAAGGGTGCTGAGGAAGAAGCTGTTCTGTTCAGAGGCAATGATAGAAAATGTAATCTAAAGAAAATGTGATTTTAAGGTCAGGTGAGTTCATTTCAACACTGTGTAATACTCACCCTCTCTAAATCCTGTATTCAGTACTACAGAAAGCCCACGCTTCTACCTCTTTTGCTAGTTAAAGCCAAATCTCTTTCTTATTCTGGCTTTTAACACTAACTGTGTGTTGCAGTGGATTTCACCCTCTAGAACCATAAATATCTTGCAGGGCAGGTGGATTTTTAAGACCTTATTTTGCTGCTGCTGCATGTTTGAAACTTCTATTGAAATTAATGGCAACTGCACTCTTGTAACCGTGTTAGGAGAGAACCCTGTGACCTTATAAATGCAGGCAATATTGTGAAGTGGCTAGCTGCCTTCAGGTGGTGAAGAGCAAACAAAACTGCACTTTATATTAGACATCACTCATTTGTCCTTTCTCTTCTATTGCACTCCAGGCCCTGATCCTATTAGCCACTGTGTCCTTTTGTAATTTACAAAAGTAATGCCTCATGCTGGGATCCGGGAGGTGATTTCCTGCATTGCCTCCATCAGCATCACTCTTTTAGCAGAGCCAATGTCTGCTAATAGTCAAGCTAGGGCAAGTTCTTGCAGTTCCAGTGTATGCCAGAGTCTGGTTTATTTGCTGGCTCAGATATAAATCTCTTTTCATTGGTGTCTCTCTCTTTCTCCAGCCTTGCAAAGGCAAACTGATGATGTTTGGAGAAGAAGGAAATGCTGGGGGTGGGCAGAGGCCAGGGAACTGGGTAAATGGTCAGGTAATTTATCTCTGACTCTCACCAGCTCTTCTCCTCCTACCTGTTGCTGTGGTTAATAGAGTTCTTGCACAAATAAGACCTTTCCTTCTAATTCCTGCGTGCATGATCTCCAGAATGACCGTGTAACTTCATTCTCTGTAGGCGCTAATATGTGGTTAAGCTCAAAGGTGTTAGGGCAGAATGGTGAGCATTTCAATGTTCCTTGAAGGCATCCCATCAGCAGCCTCTCATTTGGACATGGTTTTCAGAAACTCAGATTTCTCTGTTACTTTTGTTGAAGGACCTGCTTTGATTTTCTGAGATTCAAGCAAGTCTGTGCTTATCAGAACACTCTGACTCAAGACTCTGCTCTTGGAAACATCTCCAGGATTGTGTTCCAGTGCAGCTTTGTAGCATGTTCAGATTTCCATGAGACCTAAACTCCTGGTGTTCTGTATTCCTGTGAGCAGTGGAAAACTTTGCATCACTGTAAATGGATTTGGAGACTGTCTCTTTTTCTAAGGTAGATCAAGGAGCTTACATTTCCTTCCAGTAACTTCTTTAAAATGCATTTGATTCTTAGTTATTTTTCCCCTTAAATGCATTTGAATCCAAACATTAGAGCAAAGTATGTACCTCCGAAAAGCCATAGGAATTTTGGGTTGCTTTGAAAAGATTTGAGCATCAAAAGTCCTTAAGTTCTGCTTTGTTTTAGTGGAGAAATCAAAGGATGTATGTGGTTTGTTGACCTTCCCCAGCTGGCACAGAAGGCTGGATTAGATTCTATCGGAGCCTTCCCAGCCCTGCCTTCATCACAGGCAGTATTTCTGGAAAACAAAGCAGTCACTGTGTTTATAGCTCAGGTTCAAGACACTTGGGAAAAGGAGAACTCGAATTCTGCTTTGTTTCCCCTCCCCATGGCCCTTCAATCACCATGCGTCAAAGATGGGGATGCTGGAGTAGCTCCTCTCTTCTTGGCTACCGAGAAGGGAACCTCACTCTAGCACTAATTACTGAAAATGTCTTGATGTCATTTGTCTGAATCTTCAAAGGGTAAAACTATTATTATAGAGAAATATCATATCACATATGAAATATCGCAACTGAGTGTGCAAGGCCATGGATCAGGAAGATTGCCTGAATTAACTTGACTCGGTGATGAATGGGCAGGGTAATAACTTCTCAGAAGAGCCATAGGAGGCAGGCAGCAGCTTGATTAGCAGTGATATATCATGGGTGAGGCTGGAGGGAAACACAGATCCAGAAGAGAACATCAAAATGTGACTCCTTCATGAGGCTGTGCTCTGGGGAAGAAACTGGCAGTGAAGGTAGGTGAATTGGAGCATCATGGAAAGCAAGTTGAGGGGTTTGAGGGATGCCAGGGTCAGCAGAATGCGGTTGGGGGGCCAGTGTGACTCTGGAAAAGAGGAATGGTTTCCTGTTCTCTGCAGATCATACTAAAATCTCCAACTGGGAGTAATTGATTAGAATTACAAGGCAGCAATAATCCCTCTGATAGAGAATTCCTGGCTTTCCTCTAGCTTACCCAAAGGCAGATCAGTGACCCCACAGAAATCAGTGCAGTTTATTCTGATTTACTGAGTTTAAATGAAAGGATTATGCCAAAGAGTCCAGAGGCTTTGAGCTGCTGTACTTTATTGAAATCAAAGTGACAGCATCACGTTTTACCAGCTGAGGATATGGCCTGATATATATTGTTTCTGGAATGCAAAACCAAATTCTCTTCATGTGGACAGATATTTTGAGGTCCTTCTCCATTTGCTCAAAGTTGTGTCTCTTTCTTAATTACTTAGTTTTAAATGGTAAAGAAGGAAGTTCAGCTCTTGGTTGCTGGGTTCGGATGTATTGATATTAATTTCTATTTATTATCTAGTTTCAAGCACCTGGGATTCTGAAGATACTGTAATAGATTGACATTTCATAATCTATAACAATATTTAATAGACCAGTTATTAATTCACTGCTTCCTTTTCCTGCTCTTCCTTAAAACCCAGCTTTATCTTCTTTTCTTTTTAAATCTAGTGAAGTTTCAAGGCCCTTGGGGCTGAGTGTTTGTATTTTCTCATAGCACTATGCATGTTTGATTAAAGCCCACTGAAGTCAACAGGAAGCTTTTGCTGCGTGTTGGAAGTCTCAATGGCACATTTGTTGTTCCCTGTGTCCAGCGGCTGCTGAGCCGGGGTACCCACGTGGAAGGATCACTTTTATTGATGCGCTTGGAATGTCAGACTTAAATTACAGTAAAAAATATGTAGTTCCCCCTTCCTTTTCCTATGTGTGTTAATGGTCTTTTAATTTTACATTGGGATGCTTCATCTCTAGGGCAGGAGTAACCTTGGGGCTGCAGGGGACCTGATGTGAAAACCTAAGTATCCCTATTTCCCGGAGCAGAGGGGGTTGCAGGGTGGTCACCCCAAGATCCCTTTGAGTTAGGAGGGAATTGAAGCCTCCCAGGGACTCTGGTCTGTGCCTGTAGCTTTCCTGGTGCTCCTGCCTCATCTCCAGTGGGTATCTCTGCTCAGTGCTACTTTTTCCCCATTACCTCACTGGACTCAGAAAAAACACATGGCTCTTTAATAACTAAGAAGTGGGGGAGGGAATAAAGCATGTCTCTAGATAAAGTGCTTATAAATACAGGCACCCCACAGAGGGAAGTCAATGGGTTCCTTCAGTGCTGGAAGCACTTAAGTTTCCTGCAGCGAGGTGAGAGCTCCTCTGCTTAAATGTTGAGCTGGTTCACTGCCTCCCCACTTATGCATCCCCAGCTGATGCATCTTTAGCAGCCAGCTCCCGGTCAGGCAGGAGGTTACAAACTCTTACTGATTTCTTTTTCTTAATACATTAACCACTTCACTGACGCAAGATTATCACTGACAAACAGACAATTTGGCTGTCTTCTGTGACCATGAAACTGCCAGATTAATACAAATCCTCCTGCTTCCTTATGCAAAATCTTTGTACTATGGAAAGCCTCTGTACTATGGTTGTTTTTATAAAAGTAGCCCTGCTGATTGCACATAATACGTGTGGGGTTTGGGTTTTCTTTGGTTTTAACCATGACACATTCAGAAGACCACATGGTGTATATAAACACTGTTCTTTGAGATCATTTCAGGTGCTTTGGGATTCAGCTGCTAGAGAATAGTGGGAACACTCTGGTATAAAGGGACTTAGACTCAAAGAGCTGTATGAGCTTGTAGACTGGACAGTTGTATGAAGCCTTCCCAAGAGGCAGATTTAGGGAGAAGCTGGGCATGATGCGCTGTGTCTGAGCGCACACATCCAGAGATTCCAGCCCAGTACAGGGCAGAAGGGGAATAATCTGTGTCATCTGTTGCAAAGGGAGGCTGAAGATCTGTTCCAAAGGGATCATTTCATTGTAAAATCTACCTGTGATTAATTCCATGTTAAAATTCTTTCCAGAAGTGGACCTGGAGTGAGTGCCCAAAGTTTACTACCAATATTGGACTGTTCTCCCACTGTCCCTCCCAGACTGACTCTGCTAGTGCAACCCTAACCTGCTATAAGTCATAGTATCATTGAATATTTAGGGTTGGAAAGGATCTTAAGGTCGTTTAGTTCCACCTCTTGTGCCATGGGCAGGGACACCTCACACTAAACCATGTCGCCCAAGGCTCTGTCCAACCTAGACTATCAACCTGGATGTCCTTAAGTATATGTGGGCTGGATGTGCTGAATGCCAGATTTTCCTGTCCTATCTGTTTGCAACACTAGAAGTGTATGGAGCTCTGATGACGTGGTCCCGGTGCTCCTGGGTTATTGGCTCTACATGCGATGGAGTTTCTGGAAACAATTGCAATAGGAGTTGCTCCAAATGTTACTTTGCTTTATCTCATTTGAGATCTGTAAGTACTCTCTGCAACTAAAGGACAGGAGATGAATCGTGTGTCAGTTTGGAGCACCAGCCTTTTGTAAGGCACTTTGGGTTTAAGAAACTAAAGAAACCTCTGTCCAGGGCTTAACTTCCAAAATGAGAGGAGCTTTGGGGGGGTTCTGCATGAAGAAGCAGGCACCCAGCTGAGTGTGCACTGATTGAAGAAGAAAAAAGTAATGCCATTGTAACTATTGCTTAAAGGATTTCAGACATACCTAGCAAAAAAATGGACAATATTAAGGAATGGGTTACATGTAACAGAACAACGCTTTTTCTACCATGTAGAAGGCTTTTAGGTCCAAAAGATTCCTTATGTCCAGAACCTTAGCCTTGCCACGATTAAGTTCTTATTTCTCAAGTTCTTATAAAATACTGTGAAGTTAAAACCTCACCATTTTTAGATCCTTTTCCAGTTTATTGATAAAATGCCATACTAAATGTAAGTAGTATTATGTTTCATTATGCAATTCTGGGTAGCTCTCGCTTGAAGATAAATCAAAGTAGGCTAAAGAAGAGTACTTTTTGTAATGTAGATTTATAGCAGTGCACAGTAATGCTCTGCTGCTCAGTTGCAGGTATTTTTGGCATTCTAGTTAAAAGTGTCAAAATAAATGATTAAATTTAAATTACCCAGTGGCAGCTCTGCTCCCCCCATCCCAATGTAATAAAGCAAATACTAAAACTGTAAGAGACAAATCCAGCAGCATCCTCCTGCTGTGTCATTAACTTTCTCCCAGTTGCTGAAGTATTTGCAAGTCTTTCTCCGTGTCTACAATACAGAGTAGGAAAAGCAAGGATGCTTTTAGGCTGTGGGCAGCAGCAGATGACAGGGGGATTGCAAGGTAAGGATTTAACTGTGATATTCCCAAACTAGACCCTGGTGAGTGAAAGGCAGAACTCCCTGTCCTGGACACTGCTCTTGAATGCAATCCTTGCCAATTGTAAAGGAAAGAGGGCCTGGAATAACTCGGTGAGTTGGGTCTGTGTTGAATTTGGATCTCTGTTTTGAATTATAGGCTTGATTATGCTTTTGTGCCTGAGTGAGAGTTTTGGGCAGTGAGAAGGAGCATAGGACGGCAGTGTCCATTGCAGGAAGCCATCACTGGGATATGTTTAGGACCAGTGGTCTTTGTGGGGAGATCCTAACCAGCTAGAAATATCAAGACTTTGGTTTGATACATGCATCCTGGGTTTGAGGACAGGAGCCTGCAGTTTGTTCATATCTGTAGTCTTCTGAGCAGAGCAGGAATCACAGAATCATAGAATAGTTTGGGTTGGAAAGGACCTTAAGCTCATCCAGTTCCAACCCCCTTGCCATGGGCAGGGACACCTCACACTAAACCTTATCACCCAAGGCTATGTCCGACCTGGCCCTGAACACCACCAGGGATGGAGCATTCGCAGCTTCCCTGGGCAACCCATTCCAGTGCCTCACCACCCTTATGGTAAAGAACTTCTTCCTCATATCCAATCTAAACTTCTTCTGTTTAAGTTTGAACCCATTACCCCTTGTCCTATCACTACAGTCCCTAATAAAGAGACCGTCCCCAGCATCCCTATAGCCCCCTTCAGACACTGGAAGGCTGCTATGAGATCTCCACGCAGCCTTCTCTTCTCCAGGCTGAAGAGCACCAGATACATTTCAGAGCAAGCAAGAAGACAATAAGTTGATTTTTAGTTCTGTAACATCATTTTAAGGCCCTGACTTGTAATTTTATTTCTTTATTTCATGTACTTCCTCCTCCTCATTAGTCCAAAACCATTTCCAATACTTTCTACTTGGTCCAGGTGAGGCAGAGGTGATCTCCTTCCCATTACACATTTGACACCAGATGAAAACCCCATCCATTGGGGGTTTCAGTTCCACACGTGGAATGTACAAGTTGATGGTATTCTATGAAAATTCAATAAACCTTGAGAGGAGCAGCGAGGCTGAGATCTGTAATTTAAAATAATGGATATCCAGAAATTGTTTCTCATTTATCTTTACTGCTGAGTTTCAGAGGCACCAAAGAGACTTCATTAGGCTTTTTTTTCTCTAAATAGCTTCATTTATCTCAATCAGTGATGGGTTCTAGAGGTGCCTGACTATTATGTTTAATAATACACAGGGTTAAAAAAACCCCATCCTTTCACCATTTCTGACATATATGGAAAGGATGTAGGAAATCTTTCTCAGTGGGAGATAGGGAGAAAACTTCATCATGCCAGATAAATGTATTTTTTCTTGCACAATGTGATCTGCAGGCAGAATATTTAAATCTTTGTTTTATATGGATTGAAGTTGCGTTTATAGGAATGACTTTGGAAACCCAGGCTTAAGTAAATGCTATTGCCTAAACACGATGTGATTTAATGCTATGGATGCTGCGCCCCTTAGGAAACAGTTTAGTCTGGACCTTTGAATAGAAATTTTATGGGAAAAGTGAAAATTGGGGGAAGCTGGTTTTAATCCTTCCCACTCCCCTCCATCCCTCTCTGAGCGCAGCTTCTGCTTTTCCTCCTCTCCCAGATAATATGGTTATGGGTTTGGCACAGCTGAAGAAGCGCTTCTGAGGAACTAAACTTGTGTATGATCATTGGTGCCCTTCAAAACTGTGCAAAACTGTTGAGAAGTGATTTTATTCATAGGTTACCAAAGGTGGGTTGCTTGTAGTGTCTGACCAAAGGAGTGTTGTGTTTGGGGGTGAGATGAGGTGCAAACAGAGGGTTCATCTAATAGAAAAGAGTGAAATAAAATTAGGTCCAGGAAATTAAAACCCCAATAGATCTTCTTGTTGTGGGCTCACGGCCAATGCTCCCATCCAAAGTGCTGCTCCCTGGGCTTAGAGGAAATAAAGGAGATGAGATTAATATATAAATAGATAAACAAAAAGTGGATTCTAAAGCAAAAGTATCAAACCTGATGCCAAACATGGGTGGCAAGCTCTCAAATTGCATCTGTCACTGTGGGGTGATTTCAAGTGAAGAGGTAACCTTTACTAAACCAGGTTTTCTTTCCCTAAATAAAATGCTAGCCTACTCTTGCATACAGTGTGCTTCAAATCCCAAAGGCAGTGTATGAGCAGACTGAAAACCAAGAGTTTCTGTAAAAGGGGTCTCTAAAAGGAGTTGCCCTTCATGGTTGTTAGAAAGGAAACTACCTGGCAGATCTCAATGCCGAAGTCTACCAAATAAGACACATTCCTCTGTTCACGGGCACAAGAAACTTGGGAAGCTCCATTTGTGCTCTGAACTTATTTTGTTAGGATTGGGCAGAAAAGAAAGGCTTGTTTTGGATATGTGGTGCCTCTGGAGAATTCCTTAGTGGCGTAAGAACTGTTTTGAAGTAACTTGGAGGTCACAATATTGACATGTAATGAGTTCTGTACATCAGCACCAGATGCAAAGTA
The DNA here is from genome assembly GCA_024733675.1 of Psilopsiagon aymara. Classification (NCBI taxonomy): domain Eukaryota; kingdom Metazoa; phylum Chordata; class Aves; order Psittaciformes; family Psittacidae; genus Psilopsiagon; species Psilopsiagon aymara. The sequence continues at coordinate 25,556 of JANRGW010041897.1, read as the reverse complement.
TGTCTTCATTTAACTTTGACAAGTTGCAGGTGAAATATAAAGGGGCTGTGTAATTGCCAAGAGAGAAAAATGAATTTCTGAAGAGAACTTTTGTAATACTTCTCCTGGGAAGGGCTGGGTCAGTGATTTCCATCCTTCAGAAGGAGTTTGTTTCCTATTGCTGCAAAATCTGCATTTCTGGGAGCCCACATTTGAAACCCAGGAGCATAAGTTTGTTAATTCAGACCTTGTGGGTGATGTCTGTGCCGTTTGCTGCTTGAGTAGTCATGTTTCCAATGGGTAAAGGCCAGGGAGGGAGGGGGGATGGATTCAAAAGCATAAATGGAAATAAGGCATTTGACTTCCGTTGACATACAGGGGAATCAGGACATTTGGCCTATACCTGTGTGGCTGCAGTGATCCCATCCTTTGTATCAACAGAGGATGAGTTTGGGAAATCATAACCTATGCCCATAGCTCTGGGTGATCTGGGCATGCCAAGGAGGTTGCAGAAGTAGGTAAGCAGATGGAGTAGGTGGGTGACAGTGAGTTTGTGGCATGTAACGTTGCCGACTTTGGTTAGGGTAAATACAAGTGTGATGATTATTCAGACACTCAGGGTAAAAATATCTAGATCAAAAATAGGTCTGTACTTTCCGAGACAGCTATGTGTCTCGAGGCTTCCTGCATGACATCCTTAAGTATCAGCAAAATCAATTCAGTGAGGGCACAGAGGTTTAAGCTAGTGCGTAAAAAAGATTAAATAAGACAGGAAATGTGTTAAAATGGGGATCCTTGGAGGTTTTGCTGTATCATCTGATGCAAATATTAAGGCTGTCAGTGTATCTATGCATTAAGAGACCACTGAATAATTTACACATCCTGGCAAGCATTATATGCAGCTGCAGAAGCGGGGAGAGAGTGGTTAATGTGATGGCAATTGCTGAGTTAACCAGAGTGCAGAATCGAGGGTGATGTGCTCTGGTTTGCAGGTCTTGTCAAGCATTAGCACAGTTAACATCCGATGATTCAGTTCTCTAGATAAGTGCAAAGGCTTAGACCCTTCATAATTCATTCCAGCAGTTTACCTGAAATGGGATAATCAGACATGATCTTTCTTTGCAAGTCGCAGCTTACGGAAATCAAACATATTTCTAAGTTGTGTCATTCTTAACACAAATACATAATAAATCCCCAGAAATCCTGTTTAAAGGGATCCAAGATCCAGTGTTTTCTATCAGAGCTTATTTCCTCCAGTTCACTCCTAAAAAACCATCCCATCACTTTGGGTTATGTAGTCTCATTTCATCATCTTGTTGCAGCTCGCACATGGATCTGCACTGACAGTATGTTTTCAGCACACCGTGTGGAGTGTCATGCACAGCTAGAGGCACTCCCAGCATGTATTGTGGAACTATTTAATTTCCTGGGTTTAAAATACATCATCTATTCTTATGGCTTGTTAAAAATGGAAGAGGTCTTCAGGTGGGTGGTTCAAGGAGCCCTTGAAGCACTAGAAAGTCAGTGCCAAGCTCTGTTTCCAGAAGCAAAGCTTCCATTGATGCATTGAGAGGGCTGTCTAGGGCAAAAAGAGGTCATTAGTTTTGAAGGCAATGCATTTTTATATACGTGTAAAACCAGACTCGACATTCATGTTGGATTTTCAGACTTCTGGTTCTTCAATATCCTGTTTACTCTCTTTGCTGAGTGCTGTGGAGAAATATGGTTTCCAAAGGTTACAGCCACTCCTGGGATCAATAATTCAGACACAGGTGCGTACAAGGAATAAGTAAAGATCACTTTTCCAACACATTGGAGCGTAGGTTTCTCTGCACGAGCAGGATGTGTCTGGTCTCTGGATTGGTGGGAGAAGGTGGTGTGCTTGTTCCAAGGTTACATGCAAGCTACTGCCACTGGTGTTTGATTTTTATTATGAGCAACAAGGAGTTGGGAAGTTAATTTTGTTGCCTGTGGGAAATAAGGGCTCTCAGCTCCATGTAGGGTGTGATTGAGCCCATATGGCTGTTTGTCAGAGGCGCTTGGCTCGTGGATAGGAGATGCTGTAGGCAAAATGATGGAAGAGGCCTGGTAGAGCAAAGCTGGTCCCAGCTGGGTCCTGGAAGACTGTAGAGATGCCCTGCAAGTGGTATGCTTTCAAGGGCATGAACCTAGGCAACATGCAGTTATTTTTCCTTATGTCTGCAGTGAAATGACAATGTTTGGAGCTAAGACACTGTATTAGCTACTGTCACATCTAATAAACTGATCATTAATCATCAATCATCATCTGTCTTCAGAAACATGTTCACTGTGTATTTGTACATATTTCTAAGCTAACGGTTCTTGATACAGTTGTATCAGAGATCTAAGTTTATTACTTGTAAAGTGCTTTTTATTGAATTCATCTTTCCATGTCAGGGTTTTCAAGGGCTGGACTGGAATTTTCTATGAAAATATTGAGCAAACCATCATTTTTCTAAACCCAAAACCTGCAGTACTGAATCGACCATCTGACAATTCAGCAGACCATCTCACCAGGTTGCTGTATGGATGTGGTGTTTCAAATCCTCTTCCATCCTTCTTGGGGAGGAAACTCGTCCCACATTGTCTCATGGCCTTACCACAACTGGTACAGACACTTCTTACCAAGGTTTGACTATCTCTGGAATAATTCTCCAGCATTTCTTTCATTTGAAAGTTATGGTCCTTTACAGATTACCTTTTCCCTGTCAAGGATGTTTAGGACACAGTGACTTGTGCATACACCACCATGTGTGGATTTTCAGCCAGATATTATGCCTGATGTCCACTGTGCTTGAACTCACCTAAGGAAGTGTTCAGACGAAAACCTAAGTTTTATGTGATTCTTTTTACCTAATTCATGTTAAAATATTATGCCTATATGTGATATTTCTGATTCTGAAAATGGAGTTCAGAGGGGAGCAGTCAGGGCTCTTCTGTTCCCCATCCCAGTGCCACCACTCAGTGTTTTGGTACCGGAAACAGTCTATTACAAGGAAGCAGGGCATCAAAAGTTCTGGTTCAAGAACATCTGGGTCATCCTGGTTTTCAAGGGGTCATGGTCTGCAGTTGGATGGAGTCCTATTTAGTGAGGCTCATTGAAGTCTTCCAGAACTGAAAAGCAAGGATAACAAAAGGGGGGGGAGAAAAAGCAGCATTAAAACCTAAAAAAGGTAACTTTAACAGGGGAGGAGTTCTTAAACAACTGCTTCAATGTGGGGTGGGATAAAGAGAGGATAAAAGTCCGGAAGACATTGCATGTTTGTTGGTATCTTTTGGAATGGGGGAAGAACAGTTGCTGTCCTCCATGTGTACTCCTCTAGACACTTACTCAAGTTTTACTCTCCTATTTCACATCAGGCTCCCCAGAAAACCTCAGTTCTCTATCCCCTAAAGGTCACACACTCTACAGCTCAGTAAGGCTGAGTCTGTTTCACGGGCTCCGTCTCCATTAATGCAGTCCTTAGGTTCCTTCTAATCCCCAGAATTGATTTATGTAATCCTTGCAGATGCCATTTGTTACACATTGTTCTCAGCATTTATTCACAGCACAAACAGATGGTCAAGGAAACCAATTAACCTTTCCTGGTCTCCCTTTCAGGCTTTCCACGTGGTTTTGAGTCTGTGGGCAAATGAACAAAAACTATCAGGAGACTTCATGCCAGAGCATGATGAATAGGAGAGCTGACTGGCATGTGTGCTGTGCTCAAATAGACCTCACCCCCCCCGCCCTGGGCTGGAGCTGGAGGAGGACTATTGCTGACAAAACAGGTAGGAGAAAAGAGCTGCCAAGAGGTGGAGTGACCTAGGTCTGCCTGTCTGCTTGTTTAATGGTGTGGGGGTTAGGGAGAGATGACAGTTTAACTTCATTCCTTGGTTTGGTTGTGTTGGTTTTAATGGGGTTTTCAAGGTGTGAGGAATGTGTGTTTTGAGGTTAAATGACAGGTTTTGTTATAAATGGTTTTCAGTTATCAAAGCTCTCGCTAAATGCAAGTGAAATAAAAAAAGCTTGTTTTAAGAGCAGTAAATGTAATATATGAGTAATTAAAAATTGCATCCCTGCCCTTCACTGATAAACTGGAAGACAGACCATGTAAATTTAAAGCAGTATTCATTGTTAAGTTTTATGATAGAACTATAAATGAGTATTGAGGTGGATCCCATCTCAATCCATCTGTGTAATAAAAACGGAACAGTGTTTGTGCTGTGCTATACATCCTTTGATTGTTTTGTGGTCCATTAACTTATTATTGGACCATGTGGCCTGTTGGATGGACACATCTATGATGGCCTTTTGTGCAACCCTGAAGAAAGCAGACTGAAGGATCTTGGCAGGGTGCGGTAGGGCTATGTTGGGGTTCAGGGTGGGATGTTTGGGAGCTTCTTTAGTCTCCATGGAGTTCCTGATCCTGCCCAGTGGATACTACATTGCATTGAGAGCTGCGCGTACTCTATCTGTAAAATCTATGTCTGTCTGAGGTTTCTAGCATGCCTGATGCTACCTGTGTATCAGATTGTATGTGTTAAGCAGAGCTAAGACTTGACAAACCTACCAGAAACCTCCCTCTGCTTCTAACTCTACTGCTTTTAGTGGAGACAGCATAGTCTATCCCAGCTGGAGTAACACCCCACACCAGTCCCTCACCACTGAATAGCCTCAGCTTGTTGGAAAGGTTTACTCAGTTGATGACTTACTGCCAGCAGTAGCCATGTGCTTGTCTACATAGAGGTATTTGCCATTTATCTTTCCTTTAGCTTGGGCTGTCAGGGTTGTTTAAGCTAGGAAGTAGAAAGCCAAAGGTGTTCCTCTTTAATTACACTGAGACTGCCAAAATAAGTGACTAGGAATCTTCTCTAAGGATTCACTTCATTGATCTGATACACGGGTTGTTCAGATTGTGCTCTGGTATCAGGTGGGGGACTATGGGCTGCAATTACTCATTCAGGTTAATCCTTGTCCCAGCTTCATACTGAGACAAGAGCCAGGCCTGGGGCTGTACCTGCTCTGTGCCGTGATGGACCCCAAAGATCAACCCATGCTTCCTCTTCTTGGGGGAATCTGTAGGTTCTTTTCCCTGTCTCCTCCCTGCGTTAGCAAAGCTGGGGCTGCACAGGGGCAGCTGATATACCCTTCTCCCTCTAGCCCTGTACTTTGATGCCTGGGAGTGCATGGTGCTCTCTGGCTTGGGCTCCATCTGAGCGGATCTGAGGCAAGAGGCTGAAGCACACTCTGTTTCAAGCATTCAAGTGCAACCTCTGCATCTTGGGTCTCTCTTTACTTATAGCACGAAAGAGGTTCAGGTAAAAGTAGAAGCGTCCGTGCTCTGCAAGCCCGAGTCTGATCTCTTCTGTTTTACAGATTCCACTCTTAATATAAACCAACTAAAATCCTAGATTTTCAAGTGGAATTGGGGCTCTTTTATGTCAGGCTGGATTTTAACATTGCAATATGGAAAGACTCTCTATAATAGAAGTAAATGATTGAGGACTTCTTGCAATGAACTTTGGAATCCCTTAATGCTGTGCACCTCTTATGGGTGGGCAGCTTCTCCAAGCAGAGCTGAACTCAGTGTGGGGAAGCTTGTACCGCTCCAGGGAAGACACTCTCAGAAGTGAAGGTTATTCCAATTTTAATAGCTGTGCTCTGCTTTATTGTTCAATCACAGTTCTGTGCTTCTTCCCAAGTATGAAAATTATTGTCAGAGAAGGAATTCTTAAAATCCCATTATCATTCGCAGTAAAACAGATGAAGAAATCTTACCTGGGGCAGCAATGGCTAATGGTACTTATAAACCAGGCTGTAAACCCATGCAGCTCTTGTGACCAGGGGAGCATAGCAGGTTTGAAACCTCCATCCTCGTTTTCTTAAAAGCATGGGAATGCCATGTGAGTATATCAGAAGTGTTGGTCTCATCAGCATCTGCTTGTTGCTCTAACTGCAACACCCAAAATCACTGCATCCCAGAAGACACTGGGTTTGGCTTGGGATCTGCTCTTATCCCAGCCTGTAGTTGTGTTGCAGTACTTGGAGGGCTCTCATAAAATGGGAGAGGCATTGGAGGTCTGGTGGTCTTATGGGGTGCGGGTCTGAGTAGGGTGTTTCTCTGGTCTTGCATTATTGAGAGCACTTTAGCATTTGCAGCAAAGCCTTGTCAGGAGCAGAAAGGCCGTTTTGAGTTACACTTGTAATTGTTAAGGTTTTGCACATAAAAACCTTAGGTGTGGTTATTTAATGTTAATTTTAGTTGATTTCTTAAAATCATCAAATTTGGCTGGCTGTGTGATACCCTGCTTGAAGTCTTCAATGTAAGAAACCTATGTTTTTTGAGGGATAGAAGGGAAATGACTTGCCCATACACCTGCTTTCAAAAGCAGGAACGATACTCCCTCTCCTTCCGTAAAATCAGAGTCTAATTTTGAACTTGATATTCTCTGATTAAAATTCAAGGGCTCTGCATGTGTCCGGTTATAGAAAGTAGCATCGAACTTCCAGCTGGCTGCCCAATCTGTTAAAACATCTCTGTGTAACTGCTGTGGCTGTTTGTAAGCTAACACTGAAAATGATGGCACTGGGGTTCCTTTGCCGAAGAGGGTACCAAGGCATTCCTTGCTGGGGTGTTTTCCCTTTGGCCATTGCATGTAGCTGAAACCAAAACTGCAGCTCTTTGCCTGAAACTTCTCATGGGCATCATCCTCACCATGCCTTGACGTGGCTGTGCAAATGAGAGCAATAGAAGATTTCAGTGAGCTGCTGCTTAGGCAGAAACACTTTAAGGCAAAGGTATTTTTTTCTACCTCTGTTCAGAGGTAGCTCAATGGCAGTGATGTTTATTTGCCATCCCTCTGCTGCTGCTGCTCTGCCTTGTTTTCATTGTTACTTGCATGGTAAATAGCACAGTTCAGGCAGCTGTAAAGCAAGCCTCGTTTGAAGTGTAAGTCAAAGGTATTTTTAAGACTTCTTTAATAAAATCAAGTAACTGGTGAATATTTATCTTGTAACTCCCTATTAAATTGCATGTCAGAGCATAATGGAAGCTGATGAAGAAGCTTTCTGGTAGAGAAAAACTTGTTATGATTTAGTTACCTGGTTTGTCATGGTTTTTATTTTCCTAAATCAATAGGTAAGTAAAGACTGAACTGGGCCTCCACATTGGGTTTAGGAATCTCTGTATTTTGAATTTGGTGGAGAATTAAGTTTGTAGTCCATCATAGACGAAAAGTTGATACTTATTGCAAATAGATCATCTGGCTTGGTGTTTTATCCCTGTGGATGGCAAATGACTCCCAGTTCTCTGACTGGGAGCTGTAGGTGACATGGGCAAAGGCTGTGTCTGTCAGGGCTTGGTGGGGAGCATGTGTAAGTACTGAGCCTCAAACCATGCTCCTGTATTAAGCACAGATGAAATCTGCCTCTTCATGAGCAGCCTCATTACTAAGTTAAATTTAATCCCTTCTTTTCCTTTTAGAGGATCTTTGCAGAATATGTACTGTGGAGAGCACGAAAAGCTGCAGAGAATACAATCTGCCTTTATCCCTCTCTCTACCCCCCCCCCCCAAGAAAACACCACCCAGCCCTCCAAACCCTCTAAATGTCCTGCCTTCTGCCCCGTGTCTCCTGTTAAGGTCCAGCTCTCCCCATCCCCAACGGAAACACAATCCGAGCAACATTCGTGAATGCAAGAGGATGAAGTGCCAGCCCAGGGATTCTATAACCCCAAACTCAGCTTCAGACAATAAATTTCTTAATTCCCTTCATGAACAGTTTCTTGCAGGCGTTAATTACATTTTAAAGTGATGATTGATTCTCCTGATGTGGTTGAAACCACTGCAATTAAATGTAAGAGCAGTAAGAACAGTAAAAGAAGTATTAATATGCAAAATGCTCAAATAACCTTTTTTTTTCCCCCATCTCCCTCTTGAAACGTTTCCACACCTACGTGTGCTTTGCTCCTCTTATTTTTTATAGTGGGTAATTAGCAAGCAAGTTAACTTGACAAATGCACTCGCTGTTTTATACGATGGGAGTTGTGAGGTGTTTCAGTATTGATATATTTCTGCTTGCTTTTAATGTTTTTGGATTAAATCTAAGTTGCACACCTCCAGTATTTTAGTGGCTCAAAAGCAAACAACTTCTCCCTCTATAGTTTTACCCATTTGGATTTGTGGATTTGTAGCTATTGATTTGTTGGGAAAATGAAGGTTTCAGGAAGTAACTCTTTAAATCGAGAGCGAGGTGTCTTGGTTCTCCCAGGTTTAAGTCAGTCTTGGGTAGCTCTGCGGGAATTCTCTCACTCATTCCCCCTGATTCACGACTGAAGGAGAGTTAGAATCTGCAAGTTTGAAACCACCTCATCTGCAAGCACAAGGGATCTATAGATAAACAAATATCGTTTGCGGCATTAAAGACGATGAGCCAGGAAAAATTGTCCCTGTTCCACTGAGCTCCGTCACTGTATTCCAGTTGGGAATGTAGCTGACATGTTCAGCCAAATCCTACATAAGACACAATTAACAGACATGAGTGTGAGGTAAAATCCAGCAGTGTGACCACAAACTCCTCTTTGCTTCTTTGCTGAAGGATTTGCTAATTGTTCTGCCTAATGGGGCCTTGTAGAGCCTGGAGAAGTTGTCTCATTTCCTGATTCACACAGATTTTCTGGTTTATGTTTTCTTTCTTTGCTGTCAAAACCTCCCCAAGCCTCCTTTAGTTCCATTTGCTACACAGACAATGAATTAGTTTCCTATTTTTCCTGTCATTGTGCTCAGTGCTGATTTAATTAACAATAACTAATCTCAGTGTCTCACTGCCTGTTACTTCTGTCTTCTATTTTCTTTAGTTATTATTATAATTGTTATTTTTTCTCCTAAAGGATCCAACCCCTAAATCCTTTCCTGGGTCCTAAAATGACCTCTGGGAAGGGACAGACTTTGCAATCTGTTTCTCTGTCCCTTTGGGAAGAGGCTGCAAATACAGGATTGAGACACCACAGTCAAATCCATAGCCACTGCACCTACTGACTGGAGACTAAAGAGCACCAATGCCAAGCATGTGTGTCCATTAGTTAACAGCTACTCCCATAAGCACTACCTCACAAGAAAACTGTATAACTGCCAGGATGATTTATGGGTTTCTATTGCTAAGCTCCTACTCAGATAATTTTTCAGTGTCCACTTTACTGCAGCACTGTGTAAAATAGAATTAAAACTTAGGCTTTGGTTAGAGCCTTCACGTCAGGAAATGACTTATTGGGAAATGTCTTCTTTTGGGGAAGCGGGCAGCAAGGATGCGGAGGGCATGAGGAGACCTGTGAGGCTTAGGTGTGAGCAGAGCAGCTTCTTTTTGCAGGAAGGCTTTTATGGGAAGGGTGCTGGTATGGGCCTGGGCTGGCAGGATTATCCAGTTGGTGTCTGGAATGCAATAAGCAGACACTTGGGGATGTGGCAGGGAGGAAAGCCCACCTTTAAAATAAGAGCAATTCAGGGGAGCTTCTTGAATCATCCTGCCCTGGCCTGCTACATGTGAGCTTGTGATTTTTCTGTCCTTATGTCATAAGATGGTGCTCTGCTGCCAAACTACAAACATGAAAAGGCACAAATCAAGTATATAATAATATTTAACAAGGACCCCGCTGTTACCCCAAGGCAGATGTTGGTGCAATGGGGCTCCTCTAGGATGGCAGCTGGGAAGATGCTCCAGGTCCTCTCCTGATGAGGCTCGGTGCCTTTGGAGGCCTGGAAGCATTTGTAGCTATTCACACCCTCTTAACTGTCCCTAGGTGGGGTTAAACCATGTTTACAGAAACTAAAGCATCACTTGCTGTGCCTTTTCTGCAGTGACTGATTGCAAGAGGTCAGTGTTTTGGAACTGCACTGCGTACTGCTGAGTGCACTGCAAAACCTCCTATGCAATGATTTAGAGTTCCTGCTGTCAGCAGGTAAGGATGTGAGGATGCATTTTACTAGAGAGAGATAGTCGTTCATTGCTATTGCACTTTACTTGTGATAAAGGTGCAGAGCATCCACCAGCAGCAGGAGCTGGTTGATGGCTGCTCTGAAATGAAGCGCTCAGATTTTCCTGGTGGGAACTTTTTCAGCATGATGTGTAGTGAAACTCCATCTTATGCGTTTTTCCTCACTCTCTGGTTTCTAAGCTTTTATTATAATAGAGCACTGCCTCTTCTGAATATTTGATTAATGAAAATTGGCCTTTTGCATGGGTGCACGGTGCAATATTTTATCTTTTGTATTAGGTGCTGTAGTGAGCCCAGCAATTCTGCAGAGATAGAGATTAGGCAGCACAATGATAAAGTGTGAAAGGTGATGTGGAGTTCACAAGAGAGGAAGGAAGACTAAAAGAATAGAAACCTTAGGCAAATGTGTCTGGGCTTTTCAGCTTCTTCATATAGCAGCTGTGTTGCAATTCTGATATCAAAGTGTGGCAGAAGTGCTGAAACACCGGATTTAATGAGGTAAATTTGCCCTTCGGATAAACCTCCAATTTACTTATATTTGTGTTAGCATGTGGTGATTTACAGATAACATCATGAAATTATGGCAGTGGGCAAGAAGAAAGTTCCCAATGCAGGCAGCAGCAGTTGGGACAAATGGGTATCCTCTCTCTACCCTTCTCCCTCTTTAGAAAGCAGGTAATGCCTGGCTTAGATAAAATAAGTGTTTAAATCACTCCGAATGTGTGTAATATTTATGGTGCTAATTTGTACTGTTGGATTTATCTCCTGCCTGTTGGGAGAGAGAGTTTTTTCTGATGCCCTCAATGGCTTCTGCTTCCCAGTTTATATCACTTGTTGTCATTTTTTATGTCACTTGAAAGGCTGTGTGTGAAAGCGGAATTTGTACCAACGCATTACAGTACAGTTGGAAATAACTTTGGTGGCTGTCCAGGTTTCCTCTTGTTTGCTGGAGGAACCAGCGGGCTTTGTCTTGGAGGACTGGTTAATTGGGACTCTATCTGAAGGTATAGGCTTAGTCCAAGATTTAAGATGGATGTTGTGTAGGGTTCAGAGCGGTTTTGAAACTGCACCCAGCTTCTAAACCGGGTTCATCCTGGTACAATAAATAACCTTCCCTTAGGAAATGCGTTTTCCTGTGTGATTTGGGGAATTGTGACCAAAACTCTTCTGATTTATTTTACCTTTGGCAGTTTGTGGCCCAGGTTTTCTCTGCAACATAAGGCCGAAAAGTTGTGCCGGTGCAAGCATTGCCGGGCAAGGTTGGAGGGCTGGGGTTGAAGGAAACCCATCCGACCTACAGTGCTTGCACTGCAGGTTTTTGACAACTGGGAGCGAGCTTTGATTTTTAAATACCTCTGGATAAATTAACATCTAGAACCTGGGTTATGTTCAGATCTTGTTCTTTGAGATAATATTCCTGAGGCTAGCAAGACAGCGCAGCTACTAAGGTATCAGGTTAAACCGTTTTACCTTGAACCCCCAGTATGAATTATTCAAAGCTTCCTCATTAGTATTCATCCATATAACCTCACTTGTCACTCATCAAAGGTTACATTTTCTGTCTATGCCCAATTCTTCTTGTCCCTTCTTGTCTTGTCTAGACCTCCCAAAACCTTATAGTATTAATAAGCACTGAATTACAGGTGTGCAACTGATGGTGCCTCTTCCCCTCTTTCGAACTTCTGCCTCCTAACTGCCAAGCCAGCAGCAGCATGAGCATCTGCAGTTAAGCAAACCCACGAAGAGCACGGACAAAGCAGTTTGCTGGAGAGTGCTTGTTTTTTCCCAAGGTTACACTGTGCGTCAGATTCCATCAGAAATCAAAAGGTGCGGACTGGAAGTGCTTTGGTCCCATCAGGTCTGGAGAGAGAAGTAACCTGGGGGAAGTGGTGAGGAACAGGCTGGTGGCAAGTGATTGAAGTAGGACGTGATCTGAAAGGTAGGGACAGATGGAGCGTGCAGGTGTTCAGCTGCCAAGGGCTTGGCAGGGAGCTGGGAAGACTTGAGGCTGTTTTACTAGGAAGTTGCAAGTACTCAGACAGCAGATTTGACTTAGGTTGGGGTTCTTTCCTCATCCGGAAGCTCTGTGTGCCCTATCTGATGCATGAGAGCCCCTTCTTGCAAAGCTGTCAAGTGATAAAAGGGATGCTGCTGGGGTCAATGGGTGCCTCCCTCAGCTCCAGCTTGACTTTTGCTGGTGTTGGCAGTGATGGGTGATGCCTGTCTGGCTTCTCTGCTCTTGGTTTGGGTGTTAAAAAACCTACAGCCTTCAGGAAGGAGGGATTTCTGCTCAGCTGCTCCCCAGAGACTTACCAGGCTCCCTGATGCAGTGGAGAAGGCAGCAGGGAATAGAGTTTCAGGGAGGAGTGGGGATCTCCAGCAGGGAGATGGCCAAGGGGAGCAGAAAAGGAATCTGCCCCTGGAGGAGCAGAACATTTTCATGCCATCCCATATACATGTTTGTAGTTTGAACACCCACTGTAGGAACACTTGTGGGCACAGGAGCAGGTTATGAAGGGGAATGGTGCCCTGGGCAGCTGACCTGGGACTTTGAGCTTCCTCTCCTGGGAACCCCAATGGCCTTTGGTCCCACAAAAGGCCTCTAGGAAAGGAAGAAAACTAAGACAAGCACATTCAGACTCCTGGCTGTCAGTCTGCCTGCACTTCCCCAGCAACTTCCGAACCTGTTTCATGTGCATCCTGACAGGGAAGTAACAGCAGGACTTAAAATACCCAGGACAACTTATCGGCAGAAGTGGTTGTCTGGAAAAGCGAGATGAGCATCAGGAAATCTGCGCAGAAAAGCGACCCAGGCAGGAGTCAGAAACTTTGATTTTTTTCTTTTTCCCTGGAACAGATTTTCTCTGCTGGCGCCAGGAAGTGACAGCCTCGTGCAGATGTTGTGCCCAGCGGTCGTGCCTTTGGCACAGCTGGAAGCATGTTGTGAGGGAGGGAAGTGTTGTTAAGCCAGGTCAGGCTGCGCTCTGGCATTGCAGACGCAGGAGGACTGCAGGGAGTGAGGAGCTCTTGGCAGCTGCAGGCATCAGGGGAAAACCCTCCCGTCTCATACAGAAATAACAGGAGAAACTGGCCTTTTCCATCCCCACTTCTTCCTTTCACACTGCTCAGCTTCATTCTGGATCCGGACTGGATGCCTTGAAGTTAATTATAAAATTAGCACATTCCAGGCAATAATGAATTTGCACATGATAACTACAACTTGTTTAAAGGTCACTGGGTAAGGACTGTTTAAAAAGCTAATAAAGATCTTGCATCCACAAGACTGTCATCAAATTATTTGCTCATTTAGTAGCAGGCTTCTCTGAGTTACTCAGATTTATTCCTCAGCAAAAGGAGGTGGAAGTGGCCTTTTCAGTGGCTTTTATTGAAACATTTCATTTCACCTTTAAGGAAACATGGAAGCTGATGATTCAACCTTGATTGCTACTGCAGTGGTGACATGGTGACAGCGATGATTATGTACCCATAACATCCAATGGGAAAATTCAGTCTGCTTTGCTGCTGGTGATGCTTTGTGTGATGTGGTGCTTCAGTGTGGTGCGATTCAATATGCTGGTGGGTTTGTGCCCTTGGCTGAGCTGCAGCAGACCTGTGCAGGGACTTCTCATGTGTTCTGCTGCCAGATCTGCCTCTTCTCTACCCGAGGTCGCTCCTCCGGGCAGAGTGGTTCCAGGTGTGTTATGGGACTCCTGTATCCGGTTGTATCCTTCATGTGGAATCTGGACCCATTCTTGTGTTCGTTAAAAGTGACAGTGAAGCTTTCACTGGTGGAAGGAAGAGCTGGGGCTGGAGTGGAGAGGGGGGGAGTTTGTCCCATTTGTCTTTAGGGCTGGCACCTCTATAGCAGCGAGAGTGGAGAAGGCAGCAGTTGGACACTGGATGTCGGAACTGGTGTTTGCTGGGGTTGATGCCACGATATTGATGTTCTTAATGGTATTAGGATGGGGAATTCCTGATAACAGGAACTTGAGAAGAGTTTAGTATCCCTGTTGCAATCTACTGTTTAGCTGCATTGCCTCCCTGGGCCGCGTCTCTGTGGCTTTCCTCTCCCTCCACCGTGGAGCATTGAGTAGAAAGCAGAAAGCCGGGACCAGCTGAAGCCCAGGCACCGCTATTCCCATTATGAGAAGTCTGAACCCACCACATGTGAGTGACTTTCAGTTTTTCCCAGAATTGGCTGCTGTTATCTGTGCTTCTCTGGCTGAATGAAGCGACACAGTTTTATTAAATTAACCATTTGTTATATGCCTTGTACACCATGGAAAGCAATTTTGGAGACAATGACTGCAAGGCCCCTCACAATAGCAGGTGTGAGCTCTCTGTGCTGCAGCCAGTCTTGCTGAGGACAGTGTCACCAGCACTGGCATTGAGCTGGCAGAGATGACAGAGCACTGGTGACCACGCAACATCTGCCCTCTTCACACAGAAAGCACTTGAACCCAGGTCACACATCAGTGGGAAGATGTCCTGTTGCTTAAGATCACATCTTGAAAGAGGTCATATTATTTCTTCTGCCTCACAGCTCAGTGTGGTCTCATGGGCCAGTTGCCATTTGGAAAAGGAGCTGTGTGTCTGTTCCAGGAGATGGATGCGTAACTTCTGCCAGTGTCCCCAAACTGCATCTGATAGAAGGGCAAAACAGGTTGGCTTTGAGGAAAGCATTCCCTGTCTCCTCCTATTATGATAAAGATGCGCTTGAAGAAGACAAGAAGTTAGAGGCTGAAAATAGAAAAATACCATTTTATAAAAGCATCACATGGGAGGAAGGATGGCAAACCCCTGGAAAAGTCAGGACACATTGTCTTTATTTGAGGAGGAGGGAGGGAAGTGCCTGCAAGTCTGGAGGAGATGGCAGCAGACAGGCAGCATTTGTGCTACTGGATCTTATTTGCTTTAAGAGGGAGCTTTGCTCCTTCCTGCTGCAGCAGCCACCTCCGTGTTGCCCAGGTCTCAAAGCGGGAGGTGAAGTGATGCAAGAGGCACTGCTTTGTGCTGTTATCCTTTTTCCCAGCAAGCTGTGCCTTGCTGTCCTTCTGCAGGACCTGTGAATGAGCTTTTCTATTCCCAGAAGATGGTAGCTCTAAAAATGTTGTCTTATCCTGGGTCATAGAATCATCTTTGTGAGTAGGTGGAGTTAGGAATTGTACCTCTTGCAGAAAGTCACTGGGTTCCCCATCTGCAGAGGCACTGGCATATTTATGGGGTACCTCACAGCATTCCTGTCAGGATCCTTTCTCCTAATGTATGCGTTAGAGAGTCTGAGCTTGGTGTGCAAGAAAGATTATAAAGCCTGCACAATAAATCTGCTTGTATTAATTCAATGGCTCTCTTGTGCAAAGCCTTTTTACTGCTGCAGGTCCTGAATAAACTCAAAGCACCGTCAGAGCACAGTGATATTTTGGAACAACTAGTGGGTGATGCAGGAAGCTGAGGAAGCTCATGCAGACAGCATCAGCCAAACCACACGAGAGGTTAAGCCCTAACAAGAGACTGGGCTTTCTTCCTGTGCGTTAGAGGATGTCTAGCAGTGCTTTGGGTGGTCTAGTGAGCTGTTTCCAATAGAGGACAGTGTTGCACAGTCACACTGGCTGCTTATTAGTTAGGATTCAGAATCTAGAGTCATAATATTATCCAGGTTAAAAGTCCTGGCCCAATTCCTTAATGGGCTTAGCTCTCCTGCTCTGTAAATTCTTGCTGTTTTAGTGTTTGTCCCCAGACCTTTCCTGCAGTAGGAAGCACACTGTGTTGGGCTTTCAGGATCTCTGCCCACTACGAGACTGTGTGTGGTTGCCAAGGATGGTCTTTGTAAGGGGAAGGGGTCTTCTCCAGTTCTTCCTCCCATAGAATGGACTAAGAAGTTCATATATTAGCACTGGATTGCTGATTCAGGAGGTAAACCAGGTGTTTGTGACTCTCTGGCATGAAGAGCAGCCTCTGTCCCTGGTGTTGGGGTTTCACACCTTTAGGAGCACAGGTGAATCCTGTTCGTGTCCCTTGGAGCCTGAGTTTTAACTGTTCCCTTGGAACTGAACTTTAACCTGAAAGTAGTTGGTTTTCCTTCTGAGAATTGGTTCTTGCAGCATCCACTCGCTCGTAACCTGGAGAGATGGACACTTGTCTGTGCTCTCAGTTGCTCACAGATACCTGGGGAGAAGCTGGTGATGGCACGAGATCAAATGCTGCTTTCTTATCATATCTCCACACCGGAGTGGTTTTGGCTATAGTATCAGTAAACTGGGGAAATCCCCTTGGCATGTTGAGCAAATAGTTGCTGCCAATAAACCCCATAAGCAACAAAGCCTTTTTTTATTGCATTGTGAGGCCACATTTTATTGGTGAATTAATAGGAATAACCAAACTATTTTAGTGGCTAACTGGGAACAATATATTAGTGGCAGTATTAATAAGTGTGGAGTGGCAGGAGACTTGTAAGAGTGGGAAAATGAGATACAGTATCCCTGGTGCAAAATCTCTTATGTTATAAAAGACATTGGGTTAACTGGGGATAGATTTAATACCTCAGCTCTGTTTTTATTGGTTAATTAGTAGTGAGCGATCCCAACCCTGGGACAAGGACAAGTCTGAAAATCAGAGGAGTCAAGAAAGAAGGGGAAAGAGAAAGAAAACAGGTGGCAGATTTGTGGTTTTGCTCTCTATCTTTTTACACAGCCAACCACAATGTAAAGCCTCACTGGAACAGGCAGAAGGCAGCTCTCGATGCACACATGAAGAGGAAGGGTGTGGGTGCCCCTCGCAGCCCTGCGCTCTGCCTGTCCATGAGATAAACCCTTGCAGGAAGCTTTGTTGAGCTTCCATGTAACAGCTCCACCAGTTTGTGTGCAGCCAGGTCTGTTACAAGAAGAAGAATGCATCAGATGTGTAATGGCAAAGGTTTTCCTTCATTTTAGCTTCCCGGATAAAAGCATGTACCGAGGACAACATGTGTAAGACGTGATTCTCAAAGAATTGGAATAAGATGTAAAAGCTGGGAGCTGAAAGGCTCTGGAGATAGTGATTTGATGAAGGGCACATGGGCTGCCAGCATTTTGGGGGGTGTGAAATGTAAACCCTGCTTTCTTTGGCTAATTGTGCAGAAAAAGAGCCTAGTGCTGCAGTTTTCTCTGCATCGTGCAGCAGTGCTAACATTTACTGACTATGGAGTCTGCTTATTTCCCCCATTTTTTATTATCAGCAAAACTTTAATTACATCTTACCTACCACCTTCTGCCTGCGTTTACAATGCAATAAATTTCCAGTCTCCCTATGCAATCTGCATCTCAAACAGTGCAGTGCTGTGGCAGTGGACGTTATTGATTCCTTGAAGAAATTATAACGGCATTTGTTCCAAGGCAAACAGGGACACAGAGGCGCACATGAGTGCATGCCAGGTATTAAAATGTCCCCGATCCTCACTAGCACCAACTTTGTGCTTTATTGAGCAACACAACTCCAGGTTAGGAACCCAGTACAGTTAATACAAGGTGACTGATGCAATGGAAAAGCAGGAACAGGAACTTGAATTTGATTCCTTACTTTCTGAAACCAGAAGTAGTTTTTGCTTGTTTTCTCCTCACCCTGGCTTATAGGGCTGTTTAAACTGCTATGTGGGAAAAGATGTTTGTTTAATTATTTGGAAAGTAAATGGAAGATTACTTTGTAGTGTTTAACTGATTCCTGCTTGAATATCAGGAGCAGAAGTGGCTGCGAACAGCAATTAAAGGTGGAATCAATGGGCTTTTAGCTGTTGGGAAGGAAAACAATAGGTAGAAATGGAGTAAATTGATATGTTTGAAAAGTATTTGTCTGTAAGATTACTGCTGGCTTGAAACGTATACAACAGAGTTCATTAAAAGCGTCTGAAGGTGAAAATTGGCTCCCCCTTTAAAGTTTGTGTTAATTTGTCATTAGTATTCGGTGACTTCATGCAGCATCTGGCTGACCTCAGACGAAGCTCTCTGTGCTCCAGTGCATTTTATGGAGAAGGTTTCCCAAACACTTTCATTTAATAAACGTGATGGCCTCATTCTCATCTGATGTGAATTAGCTTAAAGTGAAATCAGTAGAGCCTCAATGATTAACATCCAGTTGTGATCATTGAGTGTCAGAAGATGCTTAGACCTAAGTGTGACCCAGTGGGTGCAGTACTGGTGCGTGGGAGCTTTCTGTTATTATCTGGGGATGAAGTAGCTGAATTACTAATAACAGGAGAACTGAACTGTAAGGTGATGAGGGCTCATCCTAAGCAAGAAGAATGTCCCTGTTCTTTAATAGTGTTGTCGAATGCTGATATTGATGATTTATCTCTAGAGTCAAGCTGGAGGATTATTAAAAGGTTGTAATTGTTGAACAAGCTGATTTTACACTTGCTGCATCTCCTCTGTTATGAGGAGAGGATGAAAACTTCTTTCTTTCTGGATCTCCTGTGTTTGTGTCAAACTATAATCAACCCCATTGCACCATCCTGCAATGTTATTGCGTAAAACAGCAGTTACTGAAAAGAAATCAGTTACTGAAAAGAAGTAACACTCCTCACTGGGGTTTTTCCTTTAGTTTGGTTTACAAAAACGTCTCTGAAGCTGAGGGTAACATTGGTGCAGGTCAAGGTGCCTCTGTGCTGGAGCATCACTGTGGGTATGGGACCTGAGGGAGGGCTGGCGTGATGCTGACACTGGGTATTTCTGCCCTGTGTATGGATGTGCATCGCCTGTGTGCTGTGCCTGCTCTCCCCTCTCAAATGCTGCTTATGTGGATGAAAATATTACTGTGTATTTACAAATACTCCTGTGTGAAGGTGAAGGCTGAAGGTGATTAAAGCAGAAGCTGGAGGATGGTTTTGGCTGAAGGCAATCCCCAGTTTGCAGAGATATTAATTCAGTTTCCTTCTTTTTATTCTGTGGCTCTTCCTTTTATTGTTGGGTTTTTTTATTTGATTTGTTTTGTGTTTTGCCTTCTTTTTGTTTGGTTTGGGTTTTTTTTTTCCCCCAGATTCATGCAACATTTTCGGTTTCACCTCTCAAACTGACACTGTGAGGTTTAAATATAGGGATTTTACAGAATTCTCAGGCATTGCTCATACAAGAAAGGAGTTTGGTTTTGTGGTGTGGTTTCGTGGTTTCTTCTTGTTCTTTTTGTTAGGTTTTTTTTTTTTTGGCCATTTGGGAGGTTTTGTGTTTGTTAATGTAAGATGTGATTCTAGGCTGTGGCACTAGATGGTGTTTAACCAGGCAGGAGCACGGCGATAGATGAATCCCAAACGGAGGTGGTGGGGTTGAATAAACAAGAACGGTGGCTCAGGTGTTCCCCGAATGAATCGCTGCATTCTGCACCCCAAAATTTGTTTGAAAAAGTCAGGTTTCAGCACCCCTTTTATGTCGAAAATCAATTGCACTGACATGGAACCTGCACTTCAAAAACACAAGAAAAAGGGAAGCTCAGATTCCAACTCAGCGCTGTCTTCAGCCCATATATAATCAATAATAATAAAGGAATACATCTAACAGTAAACCTTACGGATTCTGAGAAAATGAGAACTATCCTGCCTGGTTCCCTTGAGGAATTTCAATTTACACTAACTCGTAAACAGAAGGAAGATGTTTCTCAAAATGAATTACACTGTTCTTGTCCAAAAGGTTCCCCTCAATGGGCATGGTATATATGTGTGCATAAAGCCTGCCATAAACAAGGGCCAGTGCAATTCCACCAGCACTTCCCAGGCTTCCTGGGGCAGACTCTTATCTTCTCGGTGAGGTAGAAATAGGATGCTGTGTCTTTGCAGGAATGATGCGATGCTGCCAGGTGAGCAGAATTAGGCAAAACCAAACCAAAATTAGAAAACAAAACATCCTTAAAGCCTTATCTAGGAAAATCATTGACAAAACTCATGCAAGAAGTGTTTAGTTTGGCAAGCCAAGTGTTTTCCCATGTACTGGTTACGTTTAATACCCTGTGTAACAATGTAAACCCCAGAAACTCTGGATTTGGTCAATCTCTAATCAACTTCTGAAGCTTGAATAAGCAAAGCATGCACAACATTAATAAAAGCTTAGAAACAGCGTCTTGGTCCTAAAATACATTTATAGTGATAGAATTAGCAGTTCTTTTGTCGAAACAAATAGGGAAGTGCAAGGATTGCCACGTAGGGTCATGATCCTCTCTACTGATGCATGTGGGTTTTTCCAAGAGCTGAACTCTTCTGTACTGATGCAAACCAAGCCCCAGCTTCAAAAGACCCTTTGTTTAATCAACCAGCTCCTCTTTTGACGTTTTATTATTGGTTTGCACGTTTATGCATGTTGTTTTGCATTACTTCTATCAAGCCAGCATTTCTTTCCCTACAGTGAGGACGATCAAGTGATGCATGATTTATATAATGCTCTTTGATTAATATTAAATGTGGAGAACAAATACATTTGGAAGATCTTTGTTTTGTGATAGACTTTGTTGTTTGTCATGCTGAGACTGGAGCTTGTGACAACTCCCTGGGAACACGTGAAGAGTCCTCTTTGTTTTCTAAGCCACATTATGCTTGAGAAAAACTTAGACCTTTTCTCAGTATTGCTTTTTTTGTTGTGTTTGTAATATATTGGATGTTTCTTGGGTTTTTTTAATATCCCACACTTAGAATATGTTTTGTAATTGCTGTTTGTAATTTAGTTTTAAAAGAAAGGTAGAGTTTGCAGGTTATTAACAGATTTTTAAGGCTCCATCTACCACTGCTCTCTTCATCCTGATGTAGCAGAAAAAAGGGCTCCTTTATGCTTTGGAAGTCAAGGTTTGCTTTATGTACAGGGTCATATTAAGTAAAATTTTACCCCAAATAGTAAGAAGGCATCTATAACAGCTCTGCTTTATTGCATTTTAAATTCATATAATTTTCTTTGGGGATGACAAATGGTAGGCACGAAAAAGATTCTTTTGTGAATGAAAGATAAATTAAGTACACATGAAACGAAATGCAATGCTTGCACAAAGTTCTGCAGATCTGTTATTTCCTGGCTAGAAATAGCTTTCTCCTGCTTACAAATTGCTTTGGACCCAATCAGTGGTATTACTGCAGGGCCTTATGTATTTCTGTTCAGTCTCTTCTCTTTCACAGCTTTTCTTGGTGTTTTGTGTCCGACTGTTTGCTCAGTGACATAGGGAAAGTGCCAAAGCTGTGAGTAAATGTTCCAGACTTCCAGGAAACCCTGAAGAATTGTTGGAAAATGACACTATGGGGGACTTGGGAATAGAGCACAATTCTGCCGGGGTTGGAGGTTGTCAGAGAGGAAAGAGAGGACACTTGACAGTGATAAGTACTAATGCTTCCAATATGTTTTGACCTTAGAGACAGTGATGTTGGCTGTGGTGAATCAATAGTATCTCTCTGAGGTGGGATTGACCTTGGACGTGTTTGTGCGACATCTGGTGTGCTCCTGCATCCCTAGGCAGGCGGGTGGGTCTGTGCATTGCTGGTTTATGCTTTCATTAAGGTGTGTTAGCAGTTAAAACCAAAGGAAACTGAAGATTGAGGCAAAACCTGGATGTATTGGAGGGACTGAGGGAGAGAAAACACCCCAGTCTGTGCTATAGGGGAGAGCTTTAAGGTAAAGACTGAAAGCTGGTGATGCTCCCAGTCATCATTTCATCTACATCCAATGTTGGACACCAAATTGGTGGAGCTTTCACTTGGGCTTCCTGAGGTGAGTGGTATTATCTATTCACAGCAAATCTCTCATTGTTGCTCACCTTTACAAGTTATTTGTGAATAAAAGAACTTTCTGTTTGCCTTTAATCGAGTTACATATAAATCAGTGCTTAGCTCTTTCCTTTTGCTGTAGCCTCCTGCAATTTCCTCTGTGCAGTCTTCACACTGGATGGCTTCTCCAGAGGCTTAAAATGAATCACAGAACAAAATGAAACCTGACCTTATGCCATATGTATTTTTTATGACTGGAGCTTATCTTATCAGACACAGTTGCCTACCTGGCACCGGAAAAAACTCTGGGTGTGACGTTTCCTAGCAGAAAGAAAGAGATGTTGTTTCTTCAGGGCTTGATGATACCATCAACCTTGTCTGTGTGTTTCACCCAAGCATGACCTTGCTTAAGAATAAAGCCATCTCTGAGCTCTGTTTTAAGCATGGCCTAGCAGAAACCCGATTGCTTGGCAGCACTTGAGCGTGGAGGGAAGGGGAGTTGTGGTGGGGCTGATGGTGCCGCTGCTGCACTTGGCTTTGATGGTAATCGGGTTGGGCAGATGTCTCCAACAGCTGTGGCTAATGGGCTGTCATGCTGGGCAGGGACCAGGCCTCGGAACTCTTTCTGCTCCACAGCAAATATGCAGGCCTGAGTGCATGGAAAAATCAAACTTGTTCTGCATTTAACATTATGATTAAATTCTGCCCTCCCTACTAAATCAACATGTTGTCAGTGCTTTATGCTGGGAAGTTGGATTTTTATGTACAAAGTTGGTTCTTTTTTTTTTGGTCTTTTTTTCCCCTATTTTATTTGCTTGAAATGGCAATTTAAATTATTGATAAGATCTTAAACCTGAGCTAATTCACTTCAATTTATCCGATAGACAAAACTATTTATAATTAACAGAGAAGCAGAGGTCACTTCAGTGTATAATAGCTGCAGAGCCAAATGAATAGCAATTAGGCAGTTTCTTATGCTAAGCTAAAAATTATGCAAGGACTACCTTCCAAACAGCCTTGAAATGATTAACAAGAGATTCGGGTGTCAGGCCATGGGGAAGGAGGAAGGAGATCCAGAGAGGGGGTCTCAAAAACTGTGCCCTTGTTTATGTGGTTGGAGCAGCTCTGCTGGCACTGGAAACAAATGATCTTTTAAAATAAACCTTATCTTTAAATCATAGTGACAGCAGAAGCTATTGTAAGAACATGACCATCCATAATTGAAAAGGACAAAGGGTGAGGGTTTTGCATAAAAAGAATAGGGTTTGAGCCAGTGGCTTGCTTCATCTGTCAGCATTTGCCTTGGCAGTTCCTAAGGCTGTTGGTACAGGTGGAGACTACTTCTCGACATTAAGGTGGGGAGAAAATGCCCCTAAAACGTCCCCACCACCTTGCAAACCCCTCTGGGGCTTGCGTGCTGTTTGAGGCAGCAGGACACAAAGGAATGGCCTTGCTCATACCCTGCCTGGGTAGTGTGGTTTTGTTTGCAGTGTGTTGTATTACTGGGAAACGATGAATGGTTAACAGAAGAAGAAAAATGAATGTAGGCGACAATGCAGAGTTATTGCACCAGAGCTGAAACAAGTGTCAAAAGTAGCAACAGTTGCATAATAGAACACTAAAAAAAGGCTTCTTACCTTTGCTTGCAGCACATAATACCCCATGACAACACAATATAATTAGATTGCCACATGGCCCCTTGTAAAACTAGAAAGAAAAAGAAATGTATGGATGCATTAAAACTCCTTTCATTTTCTAATGCCTTTAGAGAGCTATTGGACATAAAGGACTTGCTCTGGCAAAATGCTCTAGTGAGCTATTAGGTTTTTAACTGGTTTATAGGGTTTTTTATTGTTGCCAGGCCTAGTTTTTCAGTATAATGACTTTGTCCTCTCTCCCCCTTCCAGCCTGTCGCACATTTGTCAATCTCACTGATAACATTCACTATAGAGATAAGCCCAGACTCTTATGAAGCACTGTGTCCTGCTGACATATCCTTCCCTTGGCTTTTTTTCATGAGTCTCACATGATTTCTTTTATCTGATGATCTTCTGATACAAATTTCTTGTGTCAGCTCCAGATCTCACAGACAACAGGAACAAAACCCTGTCATGCAAGAAGTGGACACTCTCACCTCTGGGCCAGGTTTAAGTGGAACACAGCAGAGGAGAGCAGAGACTCATTTGGGTCAGAACATGACCTTTCCTTAGCAGTTAATCAGGAGCAAAGCCCTCTATTTCCTGTTAATTAATATATAGTCTTTTTCTTCCCATTATAAACAGGGGATGTTCAGGCTAGATTTAAGGAAGAAGCTCTTTACTGTGAGGCTGGTGAGGCACTGGCACAGGTTGCCCAAAGAAGTGGTAAATGCTCCATCGCCGGCAGTATTCAAGGTCAGATTGGACAGAGCCTTGGGCAACATGGCCTGGTGTATGGTGTCCCTGCCCATGGCACAGGGTTGGAACTGGATGAACTCAAGGTCTTTTCCAACTCTATGATCCTATGATTAAGCCTGTAAGGCTAAAATGCAAGTGCTGAATATTGAGAAGCAACTTAATTCTCTCAGTGAAGCTGATGAAATTTCCTTCTGGAAAAAGACAGCTTTTGCTAAGGACAAATGGATGCTAAAATCACTACGTTTGCCTTGGGTTGATTAGAATTGGGCCTTTTCAAAGGAAAATAATATTGCTTATTAGTGGACCTGCCAGATTTTGTCCTGACTCAAATCTTTTAAAGTCGGTGGAAATGTCAGAGCTGCTGCAAGCGTGTGCAGCTGACAGTGATAAGTTGTGTGTATCTCTAACCAAGAGTTTTCAAATGATGCATGGGGAGAGCGCTTGAGAGAAAACTTGCAAAGTGATACGAGCAAGAAAAATGTTCCTGATTAATGCAGTGGGGGAAAAAAAGAAAGTTGCAGCTTCCTGGTGTTGATTGTTTTTATGGCAGTGGGAAATGTAGGTTTAGCTGGGAATTAAGGATGGATCACAATGTCACCACCACAATGAGCCCTTCAAGGCTTCCCAGGCAGCTTGGGAGTACGCTACCAAAAGCATCCTGAGAAATAGATAGGATGCTGACCTGGTAAGTGACTGTGTCTTGGTTCACGTATTTCACCTATTTCACTTTTGACGTCTGTGACATGTCTCCAGAGCAGTGTTCTTGGATCCATGATAAACAAATTCATGTTGCCGTAGAGAGAACAGGACAAGCCTGACTGGTTTCTTCCCTGTCCATCCATCCATCCATCCATCCATCCTGAAACCTGGCCTTTGGGAGATCAGATGGGGTTTGCTTCCAAGCTGCTAATGCAGCTTCTGGGGCTGAGGCTGGACTGCCATGTCTCCTGGCTTCCGGAATGCTTCCATGCTTTTTTCCTGGTCATAGTGACACAGTTCACAACATTGTTTTGGCACTAATGGAGACCTTAGCTGAGCATTTCAGTTTAGATCTGTGCTTTGAATTGGCGATGAAGAGCAATCTGCTCTTTGCTCCCTCTGTTGAATTTCCTATCTGAGTTACTGGATTTTAGCAGGTTAAGTATGCTGAGCTTGACAGAATAAGGCTGGACCACACAGTCCCAGAGACAAGATATTTCCAGCTGGCATGATCTGTATACTAAAATCAATACCACTAATACCGGCCAAGACAGTGTGAGGCACCTCTATCTGACAAGCTTATCCAGTACTATGTATGTATGAGTGTATTTGCATGTATGTGACTGTCCTGGGTTCAGCAGTAGCAGTCATTTTTCTCCTTCTTGGTAGCTGATACAGTGCTGTGGTTTTGACTTTTGGCCTGGAAACAGCGCTGATAACACCAATGTTTTTAGTTACGGCTCAGTGATGTTTGGTCTGGCCAAGGACTTTCTGAGCCTCATGCTCTGCCAG
>JANRGW010041896.1:0-13308 GCA_024733675.1 Psilopsiagon aymara | reverse complement strand
GGGATGGGGCAGCCACAGCTTCTCTGGGCACCCTGTGCCAGTGCCTCAGCACCCTCACAGAGAAGAGCTTCTGCCCAGGAGCTCATCTCAGTCTCCCCTCTGGCAGGTTAAAGCCATTCCCCTTGTCCTATCCCTGCAGGCCCTTGTCCAGCTTCCTTGTTGGCCTCTTGTGTTGCCCCAGAGCTGGATTGGGATTGTAGGGGGGATCTTCCCAGAGCACAGCACATGGAGGGAACGTGTTTCTGAGCTGTGAGCGCACACTGATGGGTTATGTTAAACTCTTCTCAGCCAACACCCCCATGTCCCTCCCTTAGGGGTTTTCTTTTAATCCATTCTCTGCCACCTAGTGCAGTGGAGGTGAATTGTATTTGTCTCTTTGAGCTTGGGGCTCTGCTTTTGTGCTGCATGAAAATGGGAAGGAATGGAAAGACTTTCTTCCCACTTGCAGATACTGGTGATGGGTTGCAATGAGCTGCTAACAAGAAAGAATCCACGTGTCTAATAGGAGCAGGTGGGTATGTGGAGAACCAGGCAGATGTTAGGTTAATGGCTGAGGCTGAGGGCATGCAGTAGCCACCAGGGAGTGGGATGGCAGCAGCAGAAGGGTGGCTGCCTCGGGTGGCCTCCCAAAACACATGCCTCACGTTAGGGACTGCCCATTAAATGGCTCCTGCTCTGTCGGAAGAGAAGGTGCAGGTAGGCTGTGTACCTGTAGGTGTGCAGGGCTCCTCTGGGGACTAGGACCTGCAGACCAGCACCCACATCTGCTGAGGGCCTGGGAGGGACTGCGTTCAGCTCCTATGTGTGGAGAGGATGTCTGGGAAAGCTGATGCGGGAGGGGTGGATTCTGTGATGGGGGCTGGGCAGCAAGTTGTGCTCCACATAATCTGTAATAAAGGCCTTAAGATGCTGACGTGAGCCTGTGTCTGGCTGCAGTAAAGAACCAAATAAACATCAGTGTTGGGTGTGCGTTTCTTTGTGAGGGATTCCCTTGGCAAGTCCCAGCATATGGAAGAAATCCCAGATGTTCCTGTTGGTGCTTCCCGATTGGAGTTGTTTGGGATTCCTGTGCCACACTGTCCACAGTGGTGCAGAACCCCTTACGTGGTGATTGGACTGGGTTAGGAGAAGGGGGCACCTTTTAATTTTGGGTCATCTAAGCTTTTTATCAGCCATGAAGGGCAAATGGAAGACTTGAAGGCCACAGCTGGGGTCAGCACTGCCCAAAGTGCAACACACCCAAATGGTTAAAAGCCTTCAACACCCTAAACTCAAGTTGTGAGGGTGGATGTGAGTTTGGAAAAAGTGGAATCTGAACCTTTGGATGTTTCATGGCATAAGCTACTAAATACACCAGGAATGTCAGTCCCGATTACAATTGCCATGGTAATTGTTCAGTACCAGGAAACCAGGTGCCTGAACAGTGTTTGACCCTTCTGAAGGGTCCATTTGGGTCAAATGTGGTTAATAGGTAACTTGGTTGCTCTTCAGACCCCGCCAGCTGAAGGCCAAGGGGCTCATCAGGAGCTGTGGTGGCACTGAAGTCTGAGTGCTCCAACTCCTAACAAAGCCTCTTAGTATCATAAGTGAGCAAGGGGCAAGAGCAGTGCCTTCATTACAGAGCTCTGCATAGGTGGTGGCCAGCACCACCTTTCTGTTCTCCGCAATGGTGCTACCATGGCAATCCATCCTGTATATGGCACCTAAAGCTCCAGCTGCATACTGCCCCTCCATTGGCTGTAGTCTGTCCTTTAGCACCTCCCAGAGTGCCAATGTTCAGCCCCTGCTTATCGCCCAAGGTGCCAGGACAGAAAGCTGGTACTGGGCATCAGCAGCACATGGTGAGCTCGGCAGCAGTGCCACCAGCACGGCAGTGGCTCAGCGAATGTCGAACAGCAGCAGCACAATACCCCAAGGCTGAAGAGCTACAAAAGAACAACCACAAAGCGCTCACCCTGGTGAGGACCGGGAGCTAAATGGGTTCTCAAAGGAAGCCCTATGCCTCCTGTACCCCAGGTAAGAACTGCAGTGCCCTGGGTCAGGGGTTGGGTGAAGTGGGAAAAGGAATAAAAGGGGCAGGATGAGCAATAGCTTCTTTCCTTGTCTGTAGCACACAAAGGGTCAAAGAGAGAAAATGATCATTTAATGAAGCTCAAACATAAGGAGTTTCTCCAGGACTGCACCTGCTGCCTCATGGTGGTAGGAAGGTAAAGGCTTTGCTGTGTATGGCCCAAGGTACACCGCCACCACAAGTGTGCTTCTCCCCCATACAAAAGCCCAGCATCAGCTGCTTGTCTTGGTAGGTCAAGTGGAGTTTTAGGTGGCAAACCAGGGTGGATGGCCACAGAGGTGGCACCATTCTAGAGGTCTCCTTAATGTGTAGGAGGGAAGTAGCCATTTCCATCAGTCCTCATAAACCCCACTGATTGTTCTTGGTGGGCTTCAGCTCCAGAGCGATCAGTGCGATGGGGGAACAATGTGCCCCCTCCGGGGCAAGCACCCGGAGGTTCCCTGGAGCTGGTGGTTCTGCGGGCCCTGGGCTTGCAGGAGGTGTGCAGGGAGCTGGGTTAGCCCCGCTGTGCTCCTGGGGTGACAAGTGGGAAAGTGCTCACAGTGTGTGCGGGGCGAGCCTGGCTGCCAGGGCAGAGCTGGGCTTGCCAAGAGTGCTGCTGGTGGATGGCGGTCCTCATCCACAGTCTGCACAGGGGTCAGTGGAGGCCCAGGGTGAAACAAGCACAGGGAGCGAAAAGTAACCTCATATCCCGGTGCGGAGTCCTGGGCTTTCGCTGTTTTCACTGGGTGCCCCTTTGAGGTGGTGGCTGAGGGTACCTCCTTTCTCCCTGCCTTGTGTCTAGGCCCTAATGGCCTGCAGCAGCTGGCACTTGAAGTTTTGTGGCTCCAGGGCAGTCCTTGTGTGCTTTGCCCATCTGTGCAGTGCTACAAAAAGGAGAAAAAGCGCAGGGAAGCAAAACCTGCGGAATCTGTGGAATTGTGAGCGTATGGGGTGAACACTAACACAAAGGTGAATAAAGTGAAGTGATTTTCTGGTTTTTGACATTGGCTTCATCTGTGGATGTCAGAATTGGGATGGGGGGGGAATCACGTAGCATCTGGACATTAAAACAGGCAAAGATGGATCAATTAGATGGTGTTAATCACAGCACCAAAGGCTGGTTGTGGAAATAACACTGTGTTCAAGAGTAAATGAGTGGTGGCACTCGCTGATCTGCCAGGTCCATGCAATCCCGTATCAACCCCTTTGTGATAAGGGAGCCTCACATTGCCCCTCACTCACCCCATGTGTGAACCCATTACAGTGCCCTCAAACCGGAGCAACTCTGGCTGGGGTGGAGCCGAGGCACGGAGCAGCCCACAGAGAAATCTCCTTGTTAGAGATGAGCAGCGGACATGGAGCACTCTGAGCAGATGCCATGGTTGAACTTCGTGCTTCACCTGAATTTCACACTTAGGGAGCCGGTTTCTGGACCACCTCAGAGTGCTGTCCCGTGAGGCTTTACACAGACGGAGTCTGAGATGGGTGAGCACGGGAGGGTGCCCATGTGGGTGGCACTGTCCCGGAGGGCACCCTGCGTAGAACATGCCCTGCTCTTTGCTTTTGGCCGAGCACATCGCGCTGAGTGTAAGGGATGAGGGTGCAACCGCTGAGGGGCGATTCGCTCTCCTGGCAGAGCCGGAACAACGGACGTCGTTTGTCGCAGCGCCCTCGGGGCTGTCGGAGGCCGCGGAACAGAGGCGCGGGGCTGTTCCAGGGTTGTCCGAGCCGCGGCGCTTGGGCAGCGCACTCAGAGCGGGCACCGCACCGCGGAGGCCGAGAGGCGGCGCAAAACCGCTGCGATGGGGACGCGGGAGAGGGACCCTCCTACGGCCGTGGGGGGCGCAGCGCCGGAACTGTCCCGGCAGCGGCTGCAATGGGGCTCCGCGGCTGAAGGGTGGGCCCGGACCATGGCTCGGAGGTGACTGCTGCTGCGTTCTTCTCAATCTCTGTTCTCTCCATGCAGCAATTATTTGATGCATTGTTAATTTTCTTCAGTTCTTTACATATGTACCTACATCTCTGATTTGCTTTATTGTACTTATTCACTATATATACCTTATTCACATTATTGCACTTGGTTTAGTGTGCTTGGCTTTCCTGTGCTTGTTTAATGAATGCATGCTACAGCTAGTGTGCGGCCACTTTGTGGCATATGCTGTCTGTCAGCAGAACACTCAGGCACAGGGTCTGCTCATTCGTGGGCAGATGAAGTTTTAGGTGGGGAAGCACGGACCGAGAACAATGCGGGTGGCATTGCGGTGGTGAGGCCCTGGCACAGGCTGCCAAAGGGAGCTGTGAATGCTCCATCGCTGGCAGTGTTCAAGGCCAGGTTGGACAGAGCCTTGGGTGACATGGTTCACTGTGAGGTGTCCCTGCCCATGGCAGGGGTTGGAACTGAGTGATCTTAAGGTCCTTTCCACCCTGAACTATTCTAGGATTCTATACAAAGTAGTGAAGTCTGTCCATTACTTGTAGGCACTAATAGGGATCAAGGCAATGCTGTGGTTAGAAATTCCCTGGAAAACATCACAGAGGCTGGCAAATGCAATAAAATATCTACTGCAAATATTCACATCAGGAATGCAGCCCAGGCTTCACGGATCTGCACTTCCATGTGTGCAGCTCCATCATATTCTTAGATCCACACATTGATATAGGCAGAGCAGCTGACCACTTTCTCTATCCCCCTGGAAGTTCCTTCCCATCCCTGGCAGTGTTCAAGGCCAGGTTGGAGAGGGCTTGGGGCAGTCTGCTCCAGTGGAAGGTGTCCCTGCCTGCAGCAGGCGGTTGAACTGGAGGAGCTTTAAGGTCCCTTCAACCCCAAACCACTCTGGGATTCTTCCAGGGAATGGCCAACGGACCTTGGATCCAACGACCTCACTTGCAGCACTGTGTGCACTTCCGGTGTCCTTGACATCAGAAGGACATGGAGCTGTTGGAGCAAGTCCAGGGGAGGACATGAGTTTGATCAGGGCCTGGAGCACCTCCTGTATGGAAACAGGATGAGAAAGTTGGGGCTGCTCAGCCTGGAGAAGAGAAGGCTGCGTGGAGACCTCAGAGCAGCCTTCCAGTATCTGAAGGGGGCTATAGGGATGCTGGGGAGGACTTCATTAGGGACTGAAGCGGTAGGACAAGGGGTAATGGGTTCAAACTTCAGGGGAAGTTCAGGCTGGATGTGAGGAGGAAGTTCTTTACTGTGTGGGTGGTGAGGCATTGGAATGAGTTGCCCAGGGAAGTTGTGAATGCTCCATCCCTGGCGGTGTTCAAGCCAGGTTGGACAAAGCCTTGGGTGACCTCGTTTAGTGTAAGGAGTCTGTGCCCACGGCAGGGGGTTGGAACTGAGTGATCTTAAGGTCTTTTCCAACCCAAACCATTCTATGATTCTATGGAGGAAATGGTGTCTTGTTTCCCTCTGAAAGCTCACCCTCCAGCCTGCCCTCACCAATGCCAAATCCAGGTCATCTCGGTGTAGAGTGGCTGTGCTCAGCTGGATGTGCCATGTGTGCACTGTCCATGACTAAAATGCAGCCTAGGAATGGATGAGTGAGATCTGCCTGGATACAGGCAAAATCCTAAGCACCAGCCAGGCAGACCCAGCACCAACACAGTGCTGCAGACTGGAGCTGCTGCAGCACTTCACCAACGGCATCAGTACCTCTGAGTAATGGCCCCTGTGCAGTGATTCAGCCAGAGCTCTAAACACCACACCACAAACGTGTAAAAAGAGAAGAGTTTTATTGGTTATATACTGTAGAGCTGACAGTGGTCGAGTCAGGAGAGACATGCAGATAAGTGTGTGTTTACATTTGGCATGCAAAGAGCACTGTAACTGGAAGGAGGTGAGCACCATCTGTATCCACCGCATGGGCAGCCTGGGGAGGAAAGAGCTGGCTTCCCTCTACTGAGCTGAGACAGGGAGTTGTGAGAGGGTGAAACAGTGCTGACAGAGCTATTGGACACAGTTTGTTTAGGGAAATAGGCAATACTGTAACCCTGGAGAATTCGCTTAACTTGGATGAGTCTGTGATTATGAAAAGAGTTCTTGCAGTATTTGTCTTCTAAGCTGCCCCAGCCCAAATATGTCTGCAGATACAAAAAAATAGATTTATTTTCTTAAAAATACATTCCATGCAGCCTGGAGTGCTGCTTCTCCAAGGCAGGAACCTGCACTGCATGCTGCAGCCCAGGGAGATGATCCTTTGGGTCCTTGGGTTACTGACCATCAGAGGAATCTGCGAACAATGGCTTCATTCATCACATACAGTGCAGTCCACTGGAGGCTGGCCTTGGAGCAGCGCTTTGAGCACTCCAATGATGTGCAAGGGTGGCAGATGAGGTCTACTCTATTAGAGATGACATCAGTGTGACTATTGCTTTGATCTAGGAAATCGCTCATGTCAAGTGTCCCTTGAAGCACCAAGGGGGGCACCCTGCCCAGTGCTTCCTGCCCTCTTCCTTGCCAGAGGTGCGGTCCACAGGAGGCCCACAGCTCTCCTCAGGGCTGCGTCTGTCAGTGCATGGCACCGGTGGCTGCACTGCGAGGGCGCTGGGCTGCGGGACTGCTACTGGGACAAAGGAAGCTGCTGAGCCCTCGGGCTGGTGCCAGCCATGCCAGGAAGAGCCCATGGCCCTCCAAAAGGGACCGGCGCCTCCATTCCCTTGGGAGAAGTGAGCACTGACACTTCCTCTGTACAGCAAATATATTTACAACTTTGGGATTACCCGAGTGCTCGATGCGCAGCCCTGTGGCATCATCAAGCCCACTGAAAAGCCTGTTATATTTATATGCTAAAATTACAAATAGTTCTTCAGTGATGGCAATATTTACACATATACTCTATTTTACAGCTGTTCAAAAAAGTGTGCAATTTGAGTAAAACACATTGTGTTTCCTGAAGTCATTGCTATAAGTTTAATAATACAATCAGCTCCTATTGCACTCAAGATTACAGGGCATGGCCCCTTTCCATTTAAAGAGGGTTTTTCTTTCTTAATCTCGGTTGTGGTAAAACCAACCTGGTGTAGTTACTGAGCGACATCTGTGTTCACTATGTACAAGCAGTGAGATTGAGTCTAGAGCAGGAGTCCAAGGTATGTGCTGTGAAGTATTGACCCAACAACTGAAGCAGCTAGAGAAAGGAGAGACATTACCTGTGAGCAGCAACTGGGGAGAGCACAGCGCCGGGCCTGGGACAGCAGCCAGGGCTTCTGCTGCAGGTGGTGAGCCATTCAAGAGCAGTGTGAAGCCCTCCACTTGCCCATGGCTAACGAAAAACCTGGTCCTGGCTGACAGAAGGGGAAAACCAATGGCTCTTGCTGCTGCTGGTTTTCCCCTTACACTTTAACCAGGGGCTTGCGTTGTTGGGATGAGCTGTGGGAGTGAAAAGCTGATTGTGGAGAAGTACAGGAAAGCCTGTGTTAACCCAGTATGTCGTGCCACAAAGATGCAGAGCATTCCTGGACGGAACTGAAGGCAGTTCCCTTGCAAGGAGCTTTGGAAGCACCACACTAAGCTGGATCCATGAACTTGAGGAGGAGAGGGCTGGTGGATGTGTGCAGGCACACAGGATGTGGACCACTGTCCTGCAGCAGGATGGGGCTCCTCACTGGAAGAAAAGCCATGCAGTCACTGCGCAAAGCAATCCTTGTTCTTCAGTGCAGCTGTGCTGTCCAGATGTTTGTAGAATGAAGCTGCAAGTCCTGGGCAGCAGTGACAAGGGGCAGGGAGAAGTCTTCTGAAACATGCTGCTGCTCTGTGAGACTGAACTGCAACGCCAAGAAGGCCTTCAGCAGTGGCTCTTCCACTGCGTACGTGCTATATGTCTGAAGAGCTGCTTAGCAGCAGGTTTGGGAATGTAAATGGAGGTAAATGACTGCTGTGATGTCTGAAGAAGCAGGTACACGCCAAGATGTGACCTCCCAGGTTAAGCAACCAGGTGATGCAGGAGGCAGTTGAGCCACTTGCTGCAGTGGCTTGGAAGGGGTTTGCAGCAGCATCTCCCATGCAATGAGGCCCTGAGACAGCACCTTTAGTTTGAAGGGAAATAGTTCCTTTACCATGAAGGAGTCAGAAGGTGGCATCTTGAGCATGGCAGAGGGTAGCAAGCCAGTCCTGAGAGCACTGCTGAGTGGAGCACTTGTGGTCAGGCTGCAGCTCTGTTTCTTTGGAAAGCCTGCAGGGCTGCATGAGGAGCTGAGGAAGCTGATGCTGTTCAAGCCATCAACCTCCGTGATGTCTTTTTGTGTGGTAGTGATGACCCTGCCCTACAGAAACCTCTGAGCAGAGCAGGGTGCTCGGGGTGGAGACTGCAGCTCCACAGGCTGGGTGAAAATAAACCCTAACTCCTGTGGCTTCAGTTTGCCATATCTGCACAGATTTGTCACTTCCCATAAATGTGGGGCAGCGGAGGCAGTGCAGAAATCTGAATTACCTTCAGTTACTTTCAGTTTGGATTTTGAGATGAAAATTCTTTCCCATTACAGGTGATGATCTCTCTATCCCCTTCTCCACGAGCACTGCCATGACGTGAAATGGTAGGAGATAACATTATCTCCTTGTCTTGTTAATTTGACACTTGGACATGTCACGAAATATAAAGGGTTAAAAATATAAATTTGGGAAACCATCTAAAAATTGAAAAATAAAACCTTTTTTTTTTTTCAAAAAATATTTTTTCCCTTCCTCCAAACAATCTTTATTAGAAGAAAAATCCCATCATTGAAACACTTTCCTTTTTATATAAATGCTTTCATAGATATTTTCCAACCAGCTCTGCTTTTTTTAATGCCTCTCAGAATTGAGGCATAATTCCAAGGGACAGGGAGGACAAGTGGCACAGATGTGCCTGGGTCACTGCTCGTCTGGAAGGTGAGCTGTGGCAATGAGAGCACACGGCAGTTACTGGGGCACAGCTATTCCTGCAGCACCTCCAAACCAAAGAAGGGACCTTTTCCCTTCTGTAGTGTTGTCCCTGTCCCCCAGCAAAGAGGGGTGGCTGTTTCCAACAGGCAGGACAGGGAACTTGCAGCGGGGTGGTGGGATGTGAAGGAAGGACCTGCGGAGCTCTGCGTGAGCCAGACACAGTCACCTTGCTCAGGGCAGATGCTGCTTCAACACCTGAGCATCTCCTGGAGCTGTGGTGTCAAGTGTCTGCCCCAACAGCAACATCATCTGCACTCAGTGGCCTGTGGGCACTGGCAGGGTAACATACCTCTATTTGAAGCAGTCTCTAACCATACCTGAGTCCCAGACATGGTAGACGGGGTGGTCCTGAAGAGGTGCACGGACAGAGGCTGCCTAGATAGCCTCACTAGAGCCCATCTGAGGTTCCAATCCCACTGTCTCCACCTTGGGTTTGAAAGGAACAAGGACATTCTGCTACTCTGTGTTTCTTTGAGAGCACAACTGCTGAGAAAGTGCAGCAGAGCTGTTGCCTGCAGAGCACAAGAGACATAAAGCTTTAGGTAAAAAAGCACCCCAGTCCAAGTCGGGAGGGAGTTTCACTGCTCCATGAATTGCTGCTGGTTTGGCTCAGTGGTTGACTTCTTGGTGCAAGATCTCAGCTTGTGACGAGCAGGTCACGCAAAGCTTGTTGCAGAGACTGACAGCAATAGGGAAGAAGCTGCTTCTAAACAATATTTTCTGCTCTCCTTCACTCTTAATGTGTAAAGCAATCAGTGGGGAATGATTTCCTCCTGCCTTATGACAAAGGGTGCTGGGAACAGAGATACTAAGGTGACCACAACACAAACCAACAAGGGTGTACTAGGAGAATGAAAACTCTCCCTAGAAACAGAAAGCTTCAGATGTGGAGCCATGCAGGACAGCTGTCATGGGCTGGTAGACTGTAGCCACAGGGATACTTCTGGGATCTTGTCTAAATGCAAGTGATTAAGAAGTTCTCTCTTGTCCAGGGAGTACCATCGTTCAGAGTGGCTGTGGAGTCAAGACTTCTATATGGAGACAGACCTATCATCCTATGGAGAAGATGTAAGATTGCAGGTACAGAGATGAGAAGTGGGAGTCCCCTGAGCAAAGTCTCTGCAGCTGCCTCTTCAGCAAAGAAGAAAATGAATTCACTGTTAAAGCTCCTGTACCTTGCAAATCGCATTAGAAAACTGGTTTCAGGCTTCCTGAAGCCTGTGCAGAGGTTACAAACAGGTGGGACACCCATGAGCTTGGTACTGTCCTGCCTCTTCCTCCACTGTGCAGCGTGTTCTTTGGGTGGTAGGCAATACAGCTCATCTCCGAGATGTTGTCTGGCAGGCCCGGGAAGCACCCTGTAAGACACAACCCTGCAGCATCACAGACTGGCCAGGACGTGCAGCTGCCTCTGGCAGCAATTTTGCCCTGGGGAAGAGCATTGTGATAGCCCATAGGCAGCCATCCCAAAGCCCATCAGGATCCTAGCCCAGTGGTGGGGCAGGGGAGGGCAGTGGCAGTATCAGTTTGGAAGATACAGGTTCTGTCAGTGTCTACAGTGCAGTAAGCCCAAAGCAGAATCACCCAGCCCTGCCCTGCATAGACAGGACCTATTAGCTTTTTTACTGCTGTAGCACCCACTTCACACCCAGCATGTAGTTCTTACAAGTAAGATGCACCTGACAACACAGAGGAGATGGAGCTGATCTAATGTCAGAGCACATCTTCCATGTGCAAGGTGTTCAGGCTCCTGTTCAGGTGGAGGTGTGGGCAACGACAGAAGCTCAAAATGATAGTGTGTATGTTATGGAGACCTGACTTTACCCCAGTTTTCTTTTGTTGTTGACCCAGTCTGTACAAAGCACAGCACAGCCTCAGGTACAGGAGTCTGCATCAGCGTAACACGTCTCAGTGACCATGGAGAGCATCACTATGGTATCCATTTCCTTGGCTACCAACAAGGACAGTGAAAGTTCACTACTCTCTACTGCAAACATTACCTATCTCTAAGTGGCAGTCTGCAAACCTCAGCTGGGACCACGTCCCTCTGGACTCTGTTTTGTGTAGCTTCACCCAGAGGTATGACTGTACAGGGCTGCCTCACTGCACTTCTGATGCTCTCACAGCAAGACTCAGCAACTCATGTGCACTGACAACAGGGCTGTGCACCTACGAATGAAAGGCCTAGATCCCTGTCTCTTCTGAAGGGGGCTTATTTCAGGCAATAAGTCACAGACACTATAATGTGGCCCATTTTCCACTTCTTCATGTCTCCAGAAAGACGTGTCTCAGGAGGCAGAGCAGCAGGTAGGTAGCAGCAGCCAAGCACCCTAGGGGTACAGCAGCCAGATGAAGCAGGTAAGTCAGGGACTCTGATTTTGTCTCTCTAAATGGGTTGTTTCTCCCATCCCTGACGGTCCAGTGTGTGCCAGAAGATGACGAAACAGTGCCTCTCACTCCCTAGAGACTATTTTTAGCCATTAAACTAGCTGAAACAAGTTTAGAACAAAAAAAATAAGGTAGCAATTTTTAATGTTACAGGGAATGAGTAGAATAATTGATGGAGGCAATGCAGGAGACACCCCACATCCCGATAGTTCCAATTGAAATTGGAGTTCTCCTAAAAGGTTCACATTCATTTTGGACAAGTTCTCTAAGTTACATTACTGGGAGGTCAGTTCAGATATAGGCTTCCTGCCTTGCAACTCTCTTTTCTGGATGGTCCTTCAACTCACATACCTGCTCCTCCCCTTGGAGACTTAGTGGTGCGTGGGGGCTGGATTCAGGGTCCTGCAGCTCCATCTTGGTGGATGGCCTTTTCCCTGCTGTGTCAACCTGTGACAGATACTCAGAAGAGCCGTACTGTTTTCTTCTGGAACTGGGCACAAAATCTTTGCTTTCATCCTGCATGAAGGAAAATAAAGAGGATTGGAACTCAGGGGCTGGGAAGGGGAAGAGCATCGGGCTCCTGGTCCAGGGTTATCAGTGCTGGCTTAAGTTCCTTTGGCCAGGAGGCACTGGAGCACCAGCCCAGATCTGGCATGTCCTCACTTGTGTGCTATTTCTTCTTAAACTCTCTGGTAATTTTAACTCAAGTTCTAGATGCAGTCTTCTGGTGAGCTGAGTGCCCTGTTAGCCTGCATGGCTCACTGGGCTCAATGCTTGTATCCATGGGGACTATCAGGAGAAAACCCCACAGTTTAGTGACTGAAGGAGTTTCTTGTAACTATTAACTCTGAAGGGTGCTCAGCAACCTCAATCTCCCATTTTCTTGTCAACGAGAAAGTGATGTGGGAGTGTTCTGCACTGTTTTCCTTCTAGAGGCATCTAAATGGCACTTTTAAACTAATGTTTTCCTGAATGTCTGAGAGACATTTATGGGATCATACCCTGGGATTCAGATGCTCGTCTGCCTTATGGCTGGTTGGGGAACCAGAGCAAATCATTACTGGTGAACTGGGCACTGCAGAGCCCCGGGAAGGGGCTGTGGGCTGTGGCAGAACAGATTTAGTCCCTGCCCTGTGGCAAAAGGAATGGCAGGGAAGGGAGAGGCAGCACCCGCCCTGTGCCTGGCACAACAGCATCTCTTAGATGGACACCAAGCCTTGGTGGGCTCTCAGAAAGAAGCTGCCTGAGCTGGCCCTCCTGAAGATGACATCCAGCAAACACCGGACCTGACACCTCCCACTGGGATCCAAGCTTTACAACAGAAGTGAGATGTGAGCAGCAGTAGCACCTTGGTGAGTAGGCACAACATAGGGACACGTCCCACAGGGCCCTCCAACCAACCATGGGCCAGAGGTAACCACGATGGGCCAGGCTGCTTGTAAAGGTGAGGTGATAACTGTAAGTTAATGAATAGCATTCATCTTGGTGTTAGATAGATGCAGCCTCACTTCGAAAGCCCTGGTCCTCATAGAGGACTTCAACCACCCCAACGTCTGTTGGAGGGACAGCACAGCAGTGCACAAGCAATCCAGGAGGTTGCTGGAATTGTCGATGATAACTTCGTTTTCCAAGCAACAGAGGAACCATCAGGAAGCAGGGCTATGCTGGACCTTGTCCTCACCGACAGGGAGGGGCAGGTGGGGAGTGTGAAGCTGGAGGGCAGCCTTGACTGGAGTGACCATTAAATGGTGGAGTTGGAGATTCTTAGGGCAGCAAGAAGAGTGTGCAGCAAGGTCACTACCCTGGGCTGCAGGAGGACAGACTTCAGCCTCTTTAGGGGTCTGCTTGGAGAGAGCTGGGCTGGTTCAGCCTGGAGAAGAGAAGGCTCCTGAAGGGGAGACCTCAGAGCAGCTCCAGTGCCTGAAGGGGCTGCAGGAAACCT
>JANRGW010041895.1:24953-42574 GCA_024733675.1 Psilopsiagon aymara | reverse complement strand
CCTATCTTCATACGGGAGGTGCTCCAGTCCCCTGATCATCCTCGTGGCCCTCCTCTGGACTTTTTCCAACAGTTCCATGTCCTTTTTATGTTGAGGACACCAGAGCTGCACACAACACTCCAAGTCAGGTCTCCTGAGAGCAGAGTAGAGGGGCAGGATCACCTCCCTCGACCTGCTGGTCACACTCCTTTTGATGTAGCCCAGGATACGGTTGGCTTTCTGGGCTGCAAGCTCACACTGCTGGCTCATGTTCATTTTCTCATCAGCCAACACCCCCAAGTCCTCCTCCTCAGGGCTGCTCTGAATCTATTCTCTGCCCAACCTGTAGCTGTGCCTGGGATTGCTCCGACCCAGGTGTATTATAATAAATAATAAAAATATATTTTATTATGAATATACATATTATGTATTTAATATATTCTTAATGCAAAATACAACTATTTTTATTATAACATTAATTTTTATTTATTGTTTGTTTTAATGTTGCTAATGTTATTATTTATTTTTTATTATTTTATTTATTATATATTATAGTAATTAAAAAAGCATGTCCTGCTTATGGTATTTGCAGGAAAAAAGGAGATGCAGTACTTGCCTGTAGGGGGTTGTGATCTGTGGGAAACATGCAAGAGGAGAGGCTTCCAGCAGCAATGCGGAGTGGCCCCCTTGGAAGTTTCTTGCATGTTTTGTTCGTCTGTGTTCAGGGGAAAGTTCTGGAGTAAATCTGTTGGAATGTTCAGGCACTGCATGTGATTTCTTAGGAAGCCTTAACTGTGAGCTAGACTGTACTTTTTCCCCCAATGGTTTTAAGATGAATAGACATTGTAACAATGTGATATTAGTAATATATGTTGAAGTGTATGACTAGTGTATTACTAGTGTGGTAACTAATGTCTTTTGGTGGTCTCTGCCTTTATGGTATTCAGACTATCCGCAGAAGGAAAAACTCCCTGTGGTAAGCTCTAAAATCAAGTTTCTCTTTGCAGGTGTCTTGGGCAGTTTACTATCCTCACTTGTATGAGGAGCAGTGAGTCTGCTTGAAGGTCTGGGAGCACAGGTTATGAACACCTTGAGTCAGTGGAGATACGAGGCTCCTGCGTCATGTGGGAGCTGGGTTGTTACAGACTTGGGTTTAGCTGGCAGCTCTGCCACTGACTGCCTCTGAGTGTATAATGTCTTTTCCATCTCCTGAGTCTTGTTGAAGATACTGGTTGTGCAAGTCCACTGTGGTGATTTGAAACTGGATGCCGATGTCAAAATCTCTAGCTGGAGAGAATGTCTTAAAATTAGCTTGTTTCTTGCCCTCTCCAGGGCCAGCAGCTAAGGATGATGTGAAGTCTTATGCCAGAAAGCATTCACATCTTAATGTTTCATTTGACAGTGGATTTTAACTACGTAGAGGCAAGACATTCCTCATATTGTAACATTGGGGAAATAGTGCAAATTCCTTTCTTGACACACTTTCTTACTATTCCATTTAAACTTATCCCGAATGAGCTAAAGCACTACAAGCCTGAAGTGAACATTACATTGATTTGAGCGGCGTGGAGACTTTTTTTACAGGGTTTAGCTCACTTAGTGTTGCATAAGTGGGTTCAATTTAATTGCAAAAGGGCTGGTCTGTATGTTATTTTGGCTTTAGTAGCAGGTCTTGCTGTGGCAAACCAGCACAACTGAGTCACAGTGAGATGGAAACCAGAACAGAGCATACTGCGTATGTTTACATTGATTCCCTGTAATGTAGTGCCCAGCATGTGTGGTCTGCGGAGCTGGATGTAAGAGTGATTGGAAAGCTGTTCTGAATGGCCAAAAGTTTATTAAGACTATTGTTTGCTATTGAATAATGAATGTCACAAGTATGTGGAGTTTCATTGGGTCTTGGAGCAGCTCAGCATGATAGAATCCTAGTGTCTCCTTACATCTTGCTTGCAACAAGGAGGAAGCTCTTTCATGTCCTTTGTGAGTGAGTGCTTCCCTTGTTTGTACTTCTCAAAGCTGGACACAAAGTTTTGTCAAGAAGAAAGAATTACTTGTATTTGTGTTTAAGGTTGGTGTCATCGGTGTAGCGTTAGTTAAGGATCATGCAGGGAAGGAAAGGATGGATATGGTTTGGATTTCAGACACAGAAGGGAGTGTCTAAAGGTTCACTTTAGCGTTTAGTCGGTGTTGGAAGGTTTTGCTAACCAGGGCGTCAACCTTACCCTGGGGAGTAACTTCTATTTGCCAATGTAATTTATGTCTACAGCGGATTGCTAGTAAGAGTCTATTGTCACTTTGTCTTCTATTGTTCATAAAGGATGTTTACCAACTAGTATCATAACTTACTTTTCTGATACTGTATTTCTAATGGAAATGAGGAAATTTTGAGGCTTTGCTAAGTACTGTAATGCAGGGACTTCAGGAAATAGTCAAATCCAGTTTCTTATTCACAGGAGACAGCAAAAGGTACCCAGATGTGTCATCGGACATTTACGAGCCTATGCTTAAAATACATCCTTTAAGACTTTGCAGCCTTCTGAATTAGTCTGTTCAGTGCCCCCATACTCTTCATGCTTAATTTCCTTTCTAGCTAATCTAAGAGGATTTCTCTTCATCCCTTCTGGAGGATATGGGAAAACTTGATCACCACCCTTGTTCAGATCTGTGCTAGCAAAATCTCTTCAGTGTAGTTTCCACTACAACTCTTTACCTCTCTGCAAGATGAAGCGGATGCTTTGTGCTTTGTTCTGCAGTGTATTGGCAAAGCTTTTTGCTAAGGCATCCTATAATTGCTACATCTGGCGTGGTTCCGTGTTAAGGGCACACTGCTCTTTTCATCCCAGAAAGGTGACAAGTAATTGAAGGGTAGAGAAGAACAAAACTTCACTGACCTGTAGATAGATCTGCTGAAAGGCAGAGACATTGTTTATGCCTCCCTTTGACTGAGGGATCATGTATCCTTGGAGGTGTAACATCTTTATTATTTAATGAAGATCTCATAAAGGAACTTTAACCCGTTTTACATTAGCTGTTCTGGTTTCCAGCTCTGGTTCTGAAGCTGTGTCATTAACAAGGAGGACGTGGGGGGAGATGTGGGATGAAGCTTTCAAGGCGTTGTTGTGGGCAGAGGTACTTTTTGTAATCTCTAGAAAGGCACAGCATGTGGCAGGGAAAAGAGCACCCTGGCAGATGGGGTGAGTGCAGCTACTGTCATACCAAGGAGACAGTGTTGTGAAGCTTTCATGTGTGGCAGACACGTGGGTCACAATGTTGATTTATCACCCTGGGTAGGAACTTCTGCTGTGATCAAGAATGTGATGATATGAATTAAAGGCGTTTCTGGAGAGGGGACCAATAGGAGATTGATTTGTGTGCACAGAGCGTTTTGCCCTTGGAGACAGGGGGCTCAAGTGAGTCTGCTCTTGGTGAATTTCTTGCATGGGCGGCCTGGAAAGCAATGGTGGGGAAGGGAAGTGGTCTTGGAGGCTTGTTCTCTTGGCTACAGCAGAAGTGTTCTGGATAAGTCAGCTGAGATGTAGTTTCCCTTGGTGGCCACTGTGCTTTGTGAAATGTCATAGTCATCCAAGATTCATGTCAGAAGTGACTAACGTTAAAGGTGCTTTGGTTTTGTGCTGTGTGTTCAGCTGTTATAGTCTTTCCTAACCATTTGTTGTTGGAGCTACCTTTTTGGTATTCCTTGTTAGCTTTGCAGCCTGAGGAAGAGTGCACCTTGCATGTGCACTTTGTGCTGAAACACTGGGAGAGACCACATGACAACAGTGAGAGCTTTAAAGAAGCAAGCAATGGCTTTTGGGCCTGCCTTGGAAGAAGTTCCTGAGCTGCAATTACTTGAGCAGAAAACTGTTTTGACTTGGGCTTTTCTGCGTTATCTTGGTGGGCAAGGAGAGCTACCATGTATCTGTCAGCTCCCTCCCGAGTGTGGCATGCTTGGGTTGCTTTTTGCTTAGCCTGGTTATAGGGACACCCATGTCCAAGGAGCAAGGCCTGTGTTGGTTTGAAATTAAAATCCTCCAGCCATATCTGTCAGTTAAATACCACTAGGCTGTTCTGTGGGGCCTTTATCACATAAACCTGCTTTTCCTTAGACTTAACTAAAACAGAGATCTGAAGGTGTGAGGGAGACTGTTGTGATAGGACTCCAGTGGGATGTACCTTCAGGCTTTTACTGGATGGGCACAGTGGTGGAATCACCCCAGACTGTTTAGGCAGGACATGATTTGTAGCAAAAATGAGTTACTGGTTATGTTGTAACAATTTCTTTCTATCACTTTTGCCTTGTCTAGGTCATCCCAGAGGGTTCCATTAAGATCTCTTCTGATAATGCTGTTTGACCCCTCCCAGGCTTAGTGCAGTTTGTCCACCTCTTGGCTCAGGTTGTGGGACCTCTAGGTATAGGTGGTTCAGACCTACATCTCCCATGTGGGGGATGAAGACCTGACCAGAGGCTTGGGAGGTCTGTCTTGTGGTGTCCCGGGTCAACTGAGACTGCACTGTTTTCTCTCTGTGAAGTCAGAAACAAAAGTTCTGCAACTCCCTGCAGAGGCAGTGTCGGCTGGGAGGGTGCTCTTTGCCTGTGTGCTGCTTTACAGAGGCGAAAGGAAGGATAAAATCAGTGCTAGTGTGGATTAGTTCTATAACTCTTTTCAAAGCCTCCTAAGAAGGGATTTTGGACTAAGTTCTGAGGGGCAGGGAGCGAGATTGCTTTCTATGGGTATTTTGCCTGGGGCTTTGTGTTTATGGCATCTTGATGTATGAATTTGAAGACGAGGGACAGAATGTATATGTGTGCTCTCAAAAAATTTCAAGTC
Organism: Psilopsiagon aymara; assembly: GCA_024733675.1. Taxonomy (NCBI): domain Eukaryota; kingdom Metazoa; phylum Chordata; class Aves; order Psittaciformes; family Psittacidae; genus Psilopsiagon; species Psilopsiagon aymara. The sequence continues at coordinate 37,766 of JANRGW010041895.1, read as the reverse complement.
CTTTGAAGGAGGGAGGAGAAATCTCTTTAAATGGTGATGTGAGCATACAAATAACTGCTCAGTTTAGTTTTCTTTCCTGCATGTACAGATCTTAGGCTGAACTTCACTTGTAACTGGACTGCATGCTGGCACAGTCCCAACACTGCAGGCAGATGTATATGAAGCAGCCAAATAATACTTCTTTCCAACATACAGACAGCACTGCTAGGCCTCAGTGTGACAAGTTTATGATAGTAATAATGCTCTGTAGTTCCAGATGAGCATATGAAAACTCTTGAAAAAGGCTAGTTTATTTTACCTATCTTGCTAGGGTGCAGGAAAGTGCTATTAACCCATGGGAGGAAAAAGAGGAAGGGCAGGAAGAGGTATAACTATAGCTGCATCCCTGGCTGCATCCCTTTCCTAATCAGTTTGTGGTATTCATTTTGTAAAACATTTAGCAACTGCTCTGCTTGTCTGTTCTTTCAGAGTGTGCACTGAATAAAAAAGCAGCCACTTGATCTCTACCCTGCACTGCAGGTGGTGTTATCAGGAGACCATGTTATGTTTCTTGGTGTTATCCTTGGGCATCACCATATCTTAACTCCTTTCTTTAAATAGTGTTTTCTAGTCTGATAGTTACTATCTGTGAAACTAAATCTCCAGTTCTTCTGAAGTAGTCTATGTGCCATAGACAGCAAGAGATGTGCCAGCAGCAGTCTCTCTTTCCTGGACAAAGTTGTTATTGACACAGACTGCTAGAGAGAGAGGAATAGTAATTGGAGCCTATCACTGTGTGCGCCTTTGAACTTTTTACTTTTATCAGATGATGTCAAGTTAAACAGAACCTCCTAAGTAAAGAAGTCAAAGCCGAATGCAGTTTATTTCTGAGAAAAGTGTACCAGTTCCTGCTGTAGTTGCCAATATTGAAACTTAAAGTTTGTGCTGATCTTGCTGCCTGATCCATGTCATGGATCCTTTATACCTGCATGAAACCCTGTGGAAGTCCAAGATTGTCATGGATCACATCATGTAGCTGGAGTCTTTGGGGGCTACAAATTATTGTCTGGCTTATACTACTGTACCTAGAGAAGGATTAAAAACATAAAATCAGTTTTGCTCTTTCAGTCTTCCAGCAAGATCATTAAATCAACTAAAGAATTGACAGGCCTGCTTCAAACTAGAATATATAGAACTGTTTTGGAATTTAATGAACTTTTGAAGTCCATGACACCTGAAGGCCTGTTATGTTAAGAATCAAGTAAACCAAAATGCTGTGTGGAGGTGTAACCAATCTGATCTAATTTCGAGCATTCAGGTGGGGCTGGTGTTGAACTACCTGGCCTTTGGAGTCCCCTTCTAACCCTATTTTACTGATAAGCCATACTCTTATGCTAAAGCTTAAGGAGCTGTTGTGTCATTTAACTTGTGTGGAATGTGCCGTAGGGCTGAATGGGATGGGAGGAAACAGTCTGTCATCCTTTTCATGTCAAATTAATGATGGCACACTGTCATGTCCAGTTTTTTGTCCTGTCTTGTTTCAGAATTCACATCAGGTTTTGGTTCTATGAGTTCTCCTTCTGTGTAAAAGATGTTGCTTTATTTAAGACAAAAACTAGTAGTAATGGGCCACTTCAGTTCAGAATAGGTGCCTCAGAGTCAGGACACAACTTTTGAACATACAGGAGCAGAAAGCTTGCTTAATTCCCAACCTATATGAATAAAAAGATGAGATAGTGTGAGTGAAGAGGTTTCACAATGTGAAGGGCACATTTTTGGAGGCCTCTGGGTGCTGCATATTTCAGCTTAAGCTGGCTCTTAGTGTGCACTTTAGAAGACTCCACCAAGCTTCCCTCCCTTGCAGTCTGTTGGAGACAAAAATTACCTTTAAACCTGCCTGTGGTAACAGGGAGCACATCAGTCTCTTGAGTTTCTTCCTTGGCAAATTATCAGTATTTCTGTTTCTTTAACAAAACCTGTTGATTTTAAGAAGGAACAATTTTCTGCAGTGTTGGGATGAAAAAAACCCTCCCTCACCCTAAAGCATGGCACAGCATCTTTTACTAAGCTATATTCTTTTTTTTTTAATAAAAGTAGGATGTGCTATTAACTGCTTGCATAAATACATAGTATATTCTGTTCAGCAGAAAGCTAGGAGGCTGTTCTTGTTAGCAAGTGTGCAGTGAGAACAGACATCTGAGAAAATACAGAATTACAAACCATGGCATCTGATCTTCTAAAATCACAGTCAAAGTGTTGATTTGAACACTTGATTCAGCTTGCCTTCTATGCTGAAAATAATGATGGGAGTTGTGAAGGGAAGAAAAATGTAAGTAAAAACACTTGTGAAAGGTGAGTAGAGCCTGTCTAGGAGGTACCTGCTTAATCTGACTGCACTTTCCCAGGGTGTCAGCTGTTTGTACCTTGTGCTGAATAGAGTAGCTTCTTGTATTACATATATAGCCTCTGTACCTCTGATGTATTTCAGCTTCTTAAGAGTTCTGTTTGCGATAACTAATCCAAGAGTTAATAATTTAGTTGAACATGTAATTAATTCCTTTCTTGTATTAACTCACAAAAATTTATGGAATCCTCTAATGTGAGGGATGCTTGTTTTGTGTAGCTGTGGCACTACAGCATTGATAGGAGCTATTTGCCTGACTTAAATGTGTTTCAAGAGCTGGAAATAGAAGCCATACTGGATGTGGTTTGTCCCTATAATTTTCCAATTGGTTTTCCACTTGTGCTGTCAGTTGCTCAGATAGCTTGTTTACTTCCCTTAAGAAAATGCTGACTCCTTCAAGCTGTACATGATGACAAATTCCCTTCTCTTCCCTTGAGGTGATTCTGGATTGGTTTTTCTTTCCTCTTTCCTCTTTCTCTTTCCTGTGAAGTGTCTCACCAGTGTAACAGCTCTGGGGACTGGAATTTTTCAGCCACAGGAGCAGACACAGCTTAGGTACTAGTTGAGCTGAGTCTTACCAGTGTCAGCCCACTCTTGTACCTCAGGCTGGATCTTGAATCAGCTATTGCTAGGTTGCTCATCTAGGTTTGCCTGTGGCTGGGCTTCCACAGGTACCAATTGTATGAGGGTTTTTGTAGCAGTGGTTTTCCAAGAGGACTACAATAGCCAGTGTAATGCTTTCCAGGCAGATCTTGCTGAACAGCTGTCCTATGGTGCTCATCACCCATTTCAGACCTGGCCTATCAGGCAAATTAGGGTGATGTGTAGTGTTATGTGTATGGAATCGGGTTTTCCAGGCAGCTCATTAAAAAAGCCACAGATACACAGCTGAACTGCAGCACAAGTGCATAACACTCGGTGCATGTCATGTTCTACTTCAGAACCATTCTGCAGGCATCCGCAACTTCTAAATGTCAAGGCAAAAAATCTACCCTTGCCTGCATGTGGATGGATACCCTGGGTACTTGTGGGTAGGTAGCTTGCCTTCAGATTGCAAAACCTTTTTGTGTGTCTGTCCGCATACCATGCATCAGTGTGGCCCAAGGGTGTGCCCTAATTTAGATGCATTGTGCTTCACTATGCTGTCATATAATTGAGTATCTGTTGGAAACAACTAAAAAGGCGTCTGTGTTCAGTCCGAGGGAGGAAAACACATGTTTTATTGTCTTATGAGAGCATTGTAGAGTGATGTTCAGCTGTTGCTCCAGATCTCAGTGGTGACAGCCAAAAGGGGTAAGGAACAGACATATAGGTTAGAGTTGAGGAGAGGAACATATGTAGGAAGTAGAAGAATTCTTCTCTCCTGTGTGTTAAGTGGCTTGTGGGGTTTAGTTCTGGAGTGTGTAGAAAGCATTACCCTCAAGTTAGCATTAGCTTTTAAATGGGCAGGGACAGAGTCTCTTTTTTTATGTTGATTATTTTTTCCTAGGCTGAACAGATCAAATTCTTGGAAGATAGCTATTTGCTATAGTAAAGATGATGCCTGAATTGATCAAGAGCTGTGCAAAGAGCTGAGTCTAAGAGAGCCACAGTTGTGAGAGGCTTTCATGGGCTACAGACTGGTTGGAGTGCAGAGCTGGTTGGATCTGCCCAGCCAGAAGCTGTGTACATAGGTCTGGGGCATACTAGGCCTGGGTCAGTTGTGGCACTTCTCAGTCAAATGTCCTTGTCTCCTTGCAGGATGATGCAGTTGCTCATGCAGAGAGTGCATGGTGACAACTGACCAGTTTGCACATGGGAACTGGTGCCTATCTGCTGATCTGAGGTCTGGTTCTACCTGCAAGGCACGCTCAGGAGAGCTGGTCAAGACTGGGATTGTCCCCTTCCATGTTCTAGTGGCACTTTGTTTTCTGGGATCCTGGTTTCAGCTGGAGTTGCTGGTGTAACACTCATAGTAAACCTCTGTGGAAGCCTTCCCTTTAAGTTGTTTGACATGCATTGAAAAACAGCATTTAACTGAACTTTGGGAAAACTAAGAGGAATGATAAAAGACGAAACTGATATATCCAACAGCTTAAACCAGCAGCTGTCTTCACTGACCTGTCTTGACAGTACTGAACAGTAAGTTATGAGAAGCATCACATTTAATGTTTTGGGCTATGCTAGATCTTGTGGCTGCTGTAGTTGTTGGGTTAGGTCTAGCTCAGGTGCACCCCTTATTGAAATAGGAAAGACTGAGAAGTATTTTAACCTGTGCCTTTAAGGGTCATCCTCTAGGCTTTCCTGAATGGGTCAGAAAGGTGTTTGAAATGCAGTCTCCTTTCCAAGGCTCTTACATCCTGTGAAGGATGTCCTGCTGAAGACTACCCTTAAGGGTAGTGCTTGCTAATACTGCATGGGTCACTGCAGCTTTGCCAGCCCTAAGGAGATGGGAACAGAAGGTGTAGGTCAGGCAGGGAAGTGCAGTGTGTTGAGAGATCCTCTGTTCTTGGAAATGATGCTGCTCAGTCCCGGAGGCTGGTGTCTGCTTCTTGGCACGTTTAGCTCTTTCCTTCATGTATCAGGGTCCTGCTTGGTTCTGAAATCTCTTGAAACCTTAAATTTTTGTTTCATCACACAAGGTTTTGAAATCATTTCCTCCTGTGATGCTAGGCAGTGGCAGAGCTGCCCTTGAATTTTGAGCAGCACTTGTTGGGCCTGTCATTTGTAAAACTTGTCTGAAGATCTGCAGCACATGCTGCAGGAACATACTTCCTTTTTTGTTTTGGTGTCATCTTAATACACAGCTTTGCTTGATTCTCTTGTTCCTGAGCTGCTGTGCTCGCTGCTGCAACAGCCAGCGCTGTGCTAGCCTCATGCTGCAAGTTGCATCTGTCTGCCCTGAGAGGCGATTTTCTTTGGTTGCAAATTTTTATTGTCTTATGGTTGCAGGAGAGAGCAAAAGCCTCTTTCTTTCACTTTGTGGTTAAGCATAGTCTTGACTTTCACGTTTTCTTCCAGCTGCACTTTCCAGCATAGTACTTGGTGCTGTTCTTTCTAAATAGCAAAACAGTTGGGTTTTTCTATTCAGTTATAAAATCAGTTGGTCATTTACTTGGTTGTTAGAGCACTACAGTACTAGCAGTGCTTTCCAGCAGTTCTTAGAGATGAAAAGTGAAGAAAGAACTCTTCAGGAAGAAACTGAGGGGGAATTCCAAGTAGGGATTTTGTAATTATTGAAGCTGGAATTCAGGCAGGATTGTAGAAGCCATTGCGTGTGAGTTAAGAGATTGTTAGAGGATTTCCTTGGTGCTAGTTGGTCAGAGATAAAACTTTTAGTCTCCTCTGTGTGAAAATGTCAGTGAGGTAAAGCAGCAGCTTTGTAGGAAGAGGATTCCTGCTGAAGTGATGCATTCCTCTGTGGAGGAAGCATTCCCTCCTGCCAACTATGGCCCCTTTCTCTCCCTAGCACCCATCTCTTCATTTATTTTGGCTATTGTATTTCTTCATGCAGCTAACAAAGGCATCTTGAGCCTTTCTTCTTTTCTCAGTGGAGTTCTTCATTGTTGTATTACTAGGCTGTTTTATGGATTCTCTGGAAACTTTTCATGGGTATAGGAGTGTATGGTAGATGCTGAGCAGGCAGTTTGTGCAGAGCTGGAAGCTGCTGCAAAAGCTTCAGATCTTAGGGTGTTTCCAGAGGTCTGCAAAGGCTGTGACTACTGAAAATGCTGTCATACTCTTTAATTGCATGTGTTCTTGTCTTCCCAAACAAGGAAATAAAAAAAGTTCATTAGCTGTCATCTAGCAAGAGATGTCAGCATGTAGTAACTACTCTCTACCCTACTCAACTCTGCTTTGGTTGATTCCTCACTGGAGTGGCTGCTCAGCTTCCCTGAAAGATCCCCAGCTCTTTTGCACATTACCAGCAGCTGGTGAGTCTTGGCTGTTTTTGCACTTATTTGGAGCCCCCCCTCATGAGGCTGTCATCAGTGCTTTGCAGGATTGCTGTTCCTCATAAAAGCTTATATTGAATGGTGTAATCTGGAAGTGCAGATACTCAGAAGCATGGGATCTAGTGGTCAAGGTGGGTAGCTGGATATTTGAGCACCCTCAAAATTCTCACTACTCTTGAGCCCTGAGGGAGTGGAGAGGACTGTTGGTGATTATCTGCTAGGTTGTGTTTGCCTTGTTTTTTTGATATGGTATCTAAACCCTCAGAAACACCTCTGTTTCAATTTCAAAATGTGCTGAGCACTTTCTATTCCTGTAGGTGTTAGCGATGGAGTCAGGGTCAGTGCTTCTGTGCTAGGAGCTTTGAGGCGCTCCGCCTAATATGTTTCTGCCTCAAGGCAGATGCTGATATGATTTCTCACTTTCTTCTTGCTCTGTAGTAGGCTTTTGCCTCTAATAGAGGAAGAAAACACTTTCATTAGTAAACCAATTTGGTCTGTTAAGAAGGCACATTGCTATACTAGCAACTTACTAGTTGCCATAATAGGGGACTTCAGTTTTCTCATGAAAAACAAAGAATGTTGCAATGGCTTTTTTCCTTTCCCTCACATACTCTTGTTGTGTTTCACATATTACAAGCTCATTGTAAGATGCTTCATTTTGCCTTGAGCTGGGGGGATGCAGCTTGTCACCAAAGCTACAAGCTCGTTCAAGGTTGTGGTGGGCCTGATCCCCAGCTGATGCATGCAGGCATGGTCTCATTGCTGCTCACAGCTCCAGACATTTTTCCGTACTGGCAGAGGACCTGGCTGTAAGTGCTCAGCTGGGGGCAATGGAAATGTACAGAATAGTGGCAGCGTTTGTGACTAAGTTACTTAACTGCTTTGTGGTGAGAAACCAAAGGCAATAGCAGTTGGCAGTGCAGGTGTTTTTGTTTTGATGTTGTTTCACACGGAGGCAGTAAGCATTGAATACTGCCATGTAGATATCCATACCTGTAAGGTGCTGCAAAAACAGGACTACCTTTCTGAAACTGTATTTGCTGCTGCTGGATTCCGGCACTGTTTGGGGTAAATTGTGACAGGCAAGTGTGGTTTAAATTTGGACTCTAGCAGCAACAGTATAGTCTCCTGATGTGTTACCATGACACTGAGCATGGACTGCAGTTTGTGTCAGTAGTGATTTACCTGCTCTGCTGTCTCAAGCTTTGACTTTGCCAAGGCTAGAAAAGCCACCTGTGCTCCACAGCAGTGACTCTGCAACTTCTGATTCCCTCTGGGTCCTTTGGACAGAGCCCACTGGTCTTGTCATTGTTATATGTAGCCACTGAAGGACCAGTGCAGAATCCTTGCGAAAGAGGATGGGGTTTGTTGTTGTTTGGAACTCACTTCCTCAGTTCCACTGAGGAGGGGCAGGGCAGGGAGCAGTGTGGCTGGGAGCTGCCTTGCTCCACCTCTTTTACCTGGAACATGCTTGCCAGCTCTCCTGGAAGTAGATGTCCACATTTCAGAATGATCATGTTCTTTTAAGCATCCCTTTGTTCGTTCTTCTCTGGAATTTGAAGTGATAGCTTCTTGCTCTATGGTGCATTTCCTTGAGTTGTTTTGAATTTTGCATGTATTCTACCAATTCTATCTCTCACATCAGGAGAAAGATACCCTTGTGTCCTAACAGTAGTGTAAAAATGCATCTCTTTAGTGATAATTCCTGACAACTTTTTCTCAATACCTCCCAATATTACCTTAGTCCTTCTGGGATTTATTTCACTCTGTTTCAGCTTTGTGTTGTTTATAGAGTTCTGCTCACCTGTTCCCAGGTCTGTAAATGAAGGAGAACTTTCAATAACCAGGTGTTTGGCTCATTTTATAAGTGCTGGTGCTTCCCTTGGGTGTGTTGATTCAGCTTTTTGCATCAGGCCAGCAGTAAGACCTGGCAGGCTGTCAGTTGTCACATGGGCTTTACTGTCCTTGATCGCTGTCTCACAGTGCTGCAGCATTGTAGGATAGGTGAGTTGGCTTCAAATAAGCTGGACCCCGGAATTTTGGGTGAGCAGTGGTCCTTGATTCATAGGTGCTCCTTCTTGATATTTATAAGCAATGGTTTAAAAGTACTGAGATGTGCTTTGAGTTGTGTGTTACGTTGGAACAGTAGGGGGGATTAAGGGGATAGGCTGATTACCCTTCTCCTGGCCTCAGAAGACCTGTGGGAAGTTGTGATACTTCTTGTGTTACATAAGTGAGACGTTTGCCATAGGCTCAGGTGGTTGGGACTGTAGTGAGGCGACTCTGCTGCCATCACAGTAAGGAAGGGGGGAGACTTGGCTGACCTGTATTTTTCAGTACAGAGTGGCATTGGCACAGAGGTGCAGAGGAGATAAGCTTGCAGAATGGTGTTGAACAGAGGACTCAGGGGAGACCACAAGAATTGAGAGCCTGGGTGGAGGTGCACAGGGCAGTCAGCCCCCCCTGGATTTTCCTTTGAGATAGTGGCATGGCAGAGACAGCATGAGCAACCTGGGCTTTGCTGCCTCTAGAGAAGGCTGTTGTCATGGGCTGGTGTACAGAAGAGGTTGGATTCACAGTGGGGAAAGGAAAGAGCAAGGTATCTCTGGACCAGAAAATGAGGTCTTCAAGCATGAGGTAGGAGAGGCCAGGAAAAGAGACATAGGGATGAAAGTTGTGTGGTTTAAATCCTGTCAGGGGTGTAAGTGTGCTGCTAGTCTGATCTGCTGAGCAGTTGCATGCTGTACAAGGAAACTCTCAATGCTGATACTCTCTCAGTGTACAGTATCTGGCCTTCCTGTCAGGAAAGGACAGAGTGCAAGACATGTTCCTGAGCCACTGTGCCCGTTCTCAGCCTTAGATACTTTCTGTGTTTGATCCGATACTGCTTTGTGCAATTGCCTGATCTGGGCAGAATAACTCTGCTGAGCTGTATAGGACAGGAAAACCTGGTAAAAGGTTTCTGCAGCTCTTTTCCCCATTCTTGTAAATCCAGACCAGATGTCTGGTGTCGCATCAGTATCTTAAAACAGAAGAAAAGTTACTTTAAGATTGCTCTGCTCAGAAATTGAAATTCCCAGGTAGTTAAATTTTCTACATTTCAGAGATGTAGGAATCTGTCTCTGTAGATGATGAGAGGACATTTTTCCACCCGGAAGCTACTCTTAAGAGACTGTGGTCCATGGGAAAACTTACATATCCAAACCAGGCAGCATGGTTGAGACATTGTATTGAGTGACAAATGAACAGCCCAGCATCCCAATTTAGTTGTGGATTTTGAAGGTGGGGTCTGTAACAGTGTGTGGTATCTCATGGATCTAGAGAAAGAGCCCAGGAATAACTATTTCAAACCTTCCCCTCATTCAGCTCTTTGACAAGAGCTTGTAGCCATGCCAGTAAAACCAGTTGTGCTATTGTTGCTGTCTTCTTGTTCAGTAGTGTTGGTTTTGCAAATTGCATTGTACAGATTGGACACACATAGGAGTTATACCAGGGTCGTTGGGGCTGGGGTGATGTGCTTATGTTGCCAGTACAGATGTGATCTTGCCTTGGAACATGAAATGTCAACTGCTGCAATGGCAGAAGGAGATGGACTCCTCCGAGGTGGATGTGGTTATGCTCATGTGCAGGTGGAATACTCTGTCTGCCAGGAGTATATTATTGCTGTGCTGACCCAAAACATGCACCTGACTTCAAAATTAAATTTGTAAATGTCAGTTGACTTTAGCTTTTGTTTGGTCTCAGGTGCCCAGTTGTGGTGGATGTTTCAGGTCCTGAGGAATCAGAAATGCTCCCTGTCTGATCAGCTCTTGTCATCAGGCAGATGGTGATCTGGGGCATTAATCCTTGCCTGGGGCTTCATGGTGTGTAATCTGATGTGTTCTCCTTTTTCACAAATATAGTAAGTTATTTAAAGTATGCAAGTGTTTCTTCGTGTCTTTTTTTATGAATCCAAAAGATTGTCTAAGCAAGTGTTCAAAAAATCTGGTCTGATTATCTTTTTTTCTCATTGAGAATGAGAAACCTGTCATCCACCTTCCCCCCCTTCCTCCAAGAAACACCTGGCAGACTCCAAAGTGAAATAGCCACCTGTGTGTCGCCGGTGTTGGAGGTGAGGAAAATGAGCATGTAAGCAAGCTGGAGTAAAACTGTGTTTTCTGGCTTTCCCCTTCAGGTCCCAACTGCCAGGTGTGGAAGCCAGCAGCCAGGGATGTGCTGCTTAGCTCACTGCAAGAGATGTGGGATATAGGTGCAGCAACCACCACATCTCTGCCTGATGTAGCATGGTATAGAGAGTGCAGTCACCTCTTCCCCACTGCAGGCTAGAACAGCCTTGCTGGTGGAGGCTGTCCAGAGAGCCTGAGGCTGTGGTTCACTCTGGGCACCCTGTGTTGGACCAGCTGGTGTGAGATCTTGCAGCTGTCTTCTCACCCTTCTGTGGGAGTGCATTTAGGTGTGTCTTGTTTGACACTGTGTTGGATGTGTTTGTCTGCTGTGTTGGATGTGTTTGTCTGCTGTGCTGGGTGAGCATTTACTGTTAGAGCAGATGATGGTAGGCTATCTGCTCTCTGATATGTGGTGCTGCCTTTCAACACCACCCACGTATTAAAAAGGATGGATGCTTTGAGTTCCTTGAAATAAGTTTTTGAAGTCCTCTTTGAAATTATTTTCTATGTTGGGAAAGGTTATGTTGCATCTTGGGAAGTAACAGCCTTCTTTACTGTGAATAATGGTGCTTTTGAGACCTGGTAGTCAGAGGGAGGTAGGAGAGGGTCTTGCTGACAGCACGGAAAGTACTCTGAGACATTACAAAGCAGCAGCAGATGCCAGTCGAGCTGAATCTGTATGCACAAATTGCTTTATTGGCTGTCTTGGGAAACCTCAGGAGTCAAATAAGCTAAGCAGCAGAGCTGCAGACCTAAGACCCTCATATTGTTGTTTTTCTGCAGTGGGTTTGGGAGGACCAAGGTCTCAATTTCTTGAGCCTGTATAAAGTGTGGGGGCTAAAAGCGGCAACTGCTAACCTGATATTTTCTGAGGTGAGGGCTGGAGGCCTCTGTGCTGCTAGAGATACTGGTGAGTTGAGTCCCGCCTTGCCTGGAGCATGAAGCAAGACCTGTGCTCATGTAAAGGCCTGGAATAGCTCTATAGTTATTGGCACTGCAGTGTTGCCTGAGAGTTTGGATGCAGAGCTGCCCTTCCTATGTCTTCATGTGGAGCAGTGCCTGTGGCTGGCTTCCAGGGGAGGGCTGTGTTGTGAGATCACAGCAGTGGGTGGCTGCTCACAAGGCCCATAGCTGCTCTGACCCTGTTTGACAGCATCCTTGCTCCTGAGGTTCCTCCTGGTCATTCAGGCAGAGCTTGAGGAACTGCCTTAGTGGTCAACCGAGGTGGGCTCTGCAGTGCCATCAATCCAATGCAGCAAGGGCTGGAATTCAACTGCCAGTCATGCCCTGGGTTTCTGTTGTCTAATGGATCTGCTGGATCTGTCAGTCCATACAGGTTTTCAACCTTCTGCCTCTGACCTCCAGCAGTTAAGAGGCAGGTGGCACATTTGGGGTTGATAATGAATCCATTATGGTAGGGAATAATACCTGGTCAACCCCAGTGGTTGCTTCCTCTCGGTAGCTGTCCAAACACACTATAATCACTGTGTTAATTAGCTCTCCATTTCTATAAGTGCAGCAGCCAAAAGTCTTGGGAGGCTCATGCTCCCTGTCTGATCCTGCAGGGATAGCTGGCTATGTTTACACTGTGCTTGTGTTTCCTTCGTGTTTTGGTGATGAGTTCCCCATACTCTTTCTGGCTTGCAGATAGTTTGGAAAAGAGATACCCTTCTCCAGGGATCAGGTTTATCCCCAGGGCACACGTCCAGACTTGCAAGCAGCAGACTTAAGTCTTTGTGCAGGGTGCTGCTGTGGTGGGACTCTGATCTGACAGCCATGAGTGATGACCGGCGTTCTGAGTCCCGGTGGCTTTCCTTAAAAGCATCTCTCGGCTGATGAGAGGCATTCCCTTGCCGGGGCTGTGCTGCCATACCCTAGCCAGGAGGAGCTGAGTGGGCAGTGACTGGGCTTTAGGCAGCTGATAAGCGTTTGATAAGGGTAGATTAAATCTGGTTGTGCAAGATGAACGTGGAAATGTAACATGGCTTATAACAGCACGAGGAAAACTGGCATATGCAGATAGATTCTAGATCTTGGTAGCACTCTGCTAATGATGCAGAATTACCAAAATATCACGTGGTTGAAGGACGTGGCTCTGTGGTGGGAGAAAACTGCGGGAGCCGCGTGTAGAGAGTGAAGAGATATGTTGGGTGCTCGTGTTTGGGAAGTTTCTTTTCAGTGCACTGGAGTAGGCTGTTTGCACTGTCCAGAGCTCCCCTGCTGAATTTGTAGCGAATCCCTGAGGGGAGCCGAAGGTCGGTTACCGACCCGCGGGGTGCAGCGGCCATGCAGCCCCAGCGGCAGGGTTAACCTCGGCGACTGCTCTCGG
>JANRGW010041895.1:335-24338 GCA_024733675.1 Psilopsiagon aymara | reverse complement strand
GGCAGCGGGGCTGCGCTGTGCCGCGCGGGGGGCGCTGCCGCAGGAGCCCGGGCCGGGCCGTCCGTCGCCTCTCTGTGGATTGCAAACCGCTGCGCTTCACTCGAAAGGGTTACGGAGAGATGTCTCATACCAGAGCTATCGCAGCCTGCAGGGTCTTGCCAAGTATTCAGTATACAAGCGACACAGTCCATGCAGTATGCAACGTATTGTTTTCTTTTTGTAGTTATTAAATTGGGTTAATTGCAGCGGGTTTTCTGATCTGCAGCCGGTCCTGAAGCTTTTCTCACACAAGGTGGCTTTGCCTTGGCTTCAGTTGGGTCATGAAAATGTTAGATTTCTGCAAGTCGGTAATTAGCCAGCTGCAAGTGCACATCATTTTCTAATTATATTTACAATAAGTACAGTAACTACAATTAGCTAGAAATGCTGGCTATAGCAAATATTGAAATTGTTATGCATATTGTACGTGTGTATTGCACATGCATATGAATTTAGCAGTGAGTGGCAATTACAGTTGTTGGCTTTGTCAGGTTCTTGGCAGTGAATTTTGGCTAGTAGGTGTCACAGGGAGCAATGATTTGGGGACTTTTCTGTTTGCAAGCCATGTGGTTTGTCAGTCAGAAGCCATGAAAAGAGGGGTTGTGTGTACCTGTACAGTGCTGTATCTGAGCAGTGCTGGTGGCATGGATGGGAAGGGGCTCTTCTCCCAGGGGAGCATGTGCCAGCACTCCCGTCTCTTGGGTCTGTTGGCTGAGGCCAGGGACAAAGTGCTGTCTGCTAAAACACCATCTGTCCTGTGCTTGCAGGTGGTTCTCCTGGGGATTGACATAATTTCTGCATTAGTATCCCGCTTGCAAGATCGCTTCAAGGCCCAGATTGGCACAGGTAAGGGCTCTGTGTGTGTGTGTATGTGTGTGTGTGTGCAGAGGGGGGATGCCACCATTGCTCTTTTGGGTTCTGCTGTGGCTGCTGTATACAAAGGCGGCTTTCTCTCCAGAAGAGCACTTGGGAAGCTCTTGGTGGTTTCAGGCTTTCCTGAAGTGTGGGAGAGCTGGTCCCTCCATCCAGCTGGGGAGAGAGCAGAGGGGCTGTGCCACTGTGAGTTCGCTTTGGAGCGATTTGGTTGTTCACGTTTTCTTTCCTCAGTGCTGCCAAGTTTACTTGATAGGCTGGGAGACTCTAAAGACTCGGTGAGGGAGCAGGATCAGACCTTGCTGCTGAAAATCATGGAACAAGCTGCTAACCCTCAGGTATGCTTGATAGCCCTTTGCAGTGTGAGTAACTGGTTGCTTAAAAAGGAGAACTTTTCTGTCAGAGGGTTTCTTTCTGTGGCTCTGTCCGAAGTGGCTTCATCTTCCTGTACCTTGTTATGAGATATTTGCTTCTCTTGGGGATGCTGTTGCATGTCAGGATACATGTGGGAGTGTCAGTGGATTTCCCAAAGATGAGATGAGTGGATGTCAGAGTAGTAGTTTTGCTCTTTGGAAGTTACTTGCTTTCAGTAACTAAAAGTACTGTTTTAACTAGTGGGGAATTACTGTGAAGTCAGCACAGAACAGAGGATGACAGATCGAAAACTGTCTTTCATCTTCTTGTCCTGTTCTGCTTGGATGGGTGTAAAGCTTACATTTAAGCTCCAGAGATGTTATGGTATATATCTTCTGGAAGAAAGAATTTGTGTCTTCCCCGCCTCCTTTCTTTCCTGTATCACCTCATTTTCTGTCTTCCACAGTACGTGTGGGACAGGATGCTAGGAGGATTCAAACACAAGAATTTCCGGACAAGAGAAGGGATTTGCCTCTGCCTTATTGCAACACTCAATGCGTAAGTCAGAATCTCCTGCAGACCTGTATTATATATGCAAGCCTGGTCTGTGATTCACACCAGTGATTTCTTACTCTTTATTCCCAGATCTGGAGCTCAGAGTTTAACACTGAGTAAGATAGTGCCACATATATGTAACTTACTTGGAGATCCAAACAGCCAGGTAAGCTTTTGGTGTGAGTCACATCTAAAGGTTGTGCTGATTGCCTTGTTGGTAAGCAGGGCTCTGTGTTCTGCCTGGTGAATGAGCTAATTGTGGTGCTAGTGGTGAGCTCTGAACAATGAAGAGCCCTTTCTGAAGTGATTTGAAGTGTTGCCTAAACCAGCACAGCAATCACTTCAAGAGTTCAAAAGAACAACATGAATCTGTAGATGATATGAACAGAGTGGGAAACCTTTGTGGGAAGGCAACTGCTGTGATTTACAGTCTGAATGGAGGCTGCAGGGAACCCTCTGGGCTTGGTGCAGCATCCTTCATCTTCAGAGATGAACCAGTCTGGGCAGGGAGGGCAGATAAGACTGGTTGGACAGCCTGGCTATGTGTACTGCCGGAAGTTGTACAGGAAGATTCTGAATAAGGCGTGGAAGGAAAGCAAGCTGTACTGGAGCCCTAAATCAGCGATGCGAGCCAGATGAAAATACATGTTGGAAGGATTCTGTCACTTCTATATGCTTTTTGTCCTGTCCTGGACAGGACCTAACTTGAAACAAGATGCAAGGGTATGAGGTTAGTGAGAACGGGGGGGGGGGGGAGAAGGGGGGAAAGCAGGGCATAAACTTGTCATATAACATGTACTAGCAGGTTTTGAATATTCCTTTCGCCCTCCCAGCATGGGTGACACATGTGAGCCAGGTCTGGTGTGAGTGTTTAGCTGGAAAGAAGTATGGGGTGGCCAGCTGCGGAATGGGCTTGCGTTGTTCAGGGAGTTAGCTGTAGTCCCATGGCTGTTGGGGACTCCTTTTGCTGAAGAGGAGGACTGAATGTGAAGCAGTCTTCCTTTGCTGGTTGTGCCAATGCAGGAGGATAGACCTGTTACCCCAAGAAGTTTCTGAGAAAGTTTAATGTTCAGGGTCTTTCGTAGTTTTGAGCTGTGACTGAGCAAGCTCCTATTCTTCAAGGGGGGCTACTTGTGATGCACCTTGGTCCTGCCACTGGTCAGCTTGTAAATGAATGAGAAAGTTGGTGAGGGCACTGACAAGTTTTGCCTCTGCTGTGCCTCTTCCACGTGCCCGGCATAGCTCATTATCCCAGTACCCAGCTGCAGGGGAAATGGGGCTGATCCCTTGCAGCTTCTCCTGGGTTTGGTTCCTCATCCCCAGAAAGCCCATGCCCGAACTGATGAGACAAATGGCTGTCAAAGTATCTCCTGGTTGAGCAGCACCTGCCCTGGGGCAGGGGCTGGTCCTGGGCTCCCCTAGGGCTGCTGTGCTGCTGGTACCTTCTGAGTTCGGGGAGCCTGATGTTCGGTCAATGCTGCCCTCTCTTGGTGAGAGATGATAGGAAAACACATACCCAGGTCAAATGCAGTGTTTTTTTCCCTTCTATTGTGGACATGGAAGCTGTTCTGTTAATGCTCTTTTCAGAAAGAGTAGTTGTTTTCTACTAGCATCTGGTATGACAACAGTATTTAAACTATGATTGGTTAATGCTCAATTTTATTTTTGAGTAAAGCTTCGTTATTGCTGTCATAGACTAAACCCATTGTGATAGTAGTGGCTCCCTGCTTTACCCAATGTGGGGTTTACCCAGTCCTGAAACTATACCTCTGATTAACTTTATACACAGCCCTTCCAGATCATGCATATGTGCCTCTGTTGCTGATGTGTGGGCCTGGGCCCCAGGGCAGGGGGATTCACTTCAGGTGTGTGAGATGCCACTCACACCCCCCACTTCTTCTCCCTGGCTGTTGGAGGCAGAGCAAGGCTCAGTTAGCGTCCGCGTTCCTGGAAACTGGGGGACATCAGAGAGTCTCTTGAGCTGTGCTTGGAAGTCCTGCCTGGTTGCATATGGGGCTGGTGGGCAAAAAGTAGAGAGGCAAGGCCACTGAGTTAAGGGCTGATGTGAGTGAAGGCAGGGGTTTGGGAACTGGCAGTGACCTGCTGAATGGGAAGGCTGTGGAGCCCAGCGGGGCGAGATGAGCGCAAGTCAAGGGTTTTGGTTTTTTTGTCTAGGAAGCAGGGCACCTATACCTACCTGCCCTTTGACCCTGCCTACAGATGATTCTAGCTTTTGCCCACAAAATATCCTGTGTGTAGTCCTGATGCGTGCTGGTGCTTTGTTAATGCCAGGCCATCTTCTAAGAAGCAGAAATGCATGGCTCTGTTGGCAAAGCAGATACCTTTTCTGCCTGATGGAGAAAGGGAGTTCAGTTCGAAAGGTGACACTTTAATCACATTGTGGCTCTTCTGTTGGGTGATGTGCTCAGCAATTTCTTGCAAATCAGTTTAGAAAACATGCAGAATTCATGGTGATTGATTATGCCTCCCTCTGTATTTTGTTAACACAGAAATGTACGTTTATAAGATGGCATTAAAAATTGGTTTCTTTTATAACATACTAGCCATATGAGGTGTGTGTGACCTTGCTTTTTTGGTCTAGTAAATATATCACTTGAACACAACGCGTGGAGTTTGGCAAAGGCAGCTGAGCTCCCTGTGTGTATCCATCCCTATGTGTAAAACTTTTCATCTTATGTCTTGACTGCCGTTTCAGTTAAATTAAACGTCTTGATACTGCTAATATCTGGAATGCAGGGACAGAAGCTCCTTCCTGAACACTGTGGTAATGGCTGTAATGGCAACTATTGAGAAATATGCAAATTTCTTCCTCCAAGGTAGGACAGGGATTTATCTAAATTAGAGAGATGATTGATTTCTCTCATGTCTCGCATTCAGGTTCGAGATGCAGCAATAAACAGCCTTGTGGAAATTTACAGACATGTTGGTGAACGTGTAAGGGCTGATCTCAGTAAAAAAGGATTACCCCAGTCTCGGTAAGTTGTAACATCCTTACGTCTTCACTATTTTTGGGCTGCTTTTTATTCCCTTCCTTCCTTTAAAAGGCTTGAGGAGCTGCATGACTGAACCTTTTCCTGGGATCAGGGTTGTTTTGTATGTGTTTTTTTGTGTCATACACTCAGTTTTCCCTTAATGTAGGCCCTGTACCTTTGTCCATGGATGCCACAGCATCTTTGGAAAACCAGAAACTTAACAGATGTGTACTTAGCTGATTTAAGATTGAATGTGGTGGTTTTTCTGTGTGTTCTGCATGTGGACAGGGGACTCTTCAGAGTAGGCTGTGTTTATGCAATTTAGAAGAAAAACCAATACAGTCAGTATCATCAGTTCCAAGGCTTTATTAAAAATCAAAACAAAACAAAAACCAAAAAACCTGTCTCCCCAAAACCCCCAAGAAAACCAAACAAAAGAACCAACCCTAATTTCGCCCCCTCCCCCAATAAGAAAAACCCACTCCCAAAACCTATCCCTCTGTGTCCGCTACTTCAGGTGCAGTAAGAAGCTGCTCCATGTTTTGCCAAAGCCTTCAGTGTACAGGGTGGAGTGTGGTTAGACCTGAGGATGGAGAAGATGGCAGTGTGTCAATGTACAGAGGGAGGAGGGAAGAGGTTGTTTCAGAGGTGGGGTGCATGTGAGGGTAGGCAGTACTGTTGCCTTTGTTCTCCACTGAAAGCACCTGCTGCCACAATGTGGCTGAAAGTAATAAATTCTCTGGGAAGGATTAATGAGATGTGGTAAAGATCTTCTGTTCCACCAGGCCTGTGACACAAATGAGAGGAGCATCAGGGCCAGAGATAAATGTTGGGTGAAGTTGTTTATTTAGGGATGGGTTTTGTGGTATTTCTGCAAATATTTAAGATAGGTGAAGTAATAATGAACTGGATATGCATCTAGAATTAGACATGTTATGTCTTCAGTATTATAGTATTTCCAGTTATATTTTGCACCTCTGTAGATTCAGCTGTTTCTCAATTTTTCTTATCTGCTGTTGCATGCTGTGATACTTTTGTTTTTCAAATAACTTCCTTCTACAGTGACATTTTGAACAGTGCTCCCAATAACCTGAGTTTAGCAAAATTTGTCCTACAGCATCTTAAATTAAGAGATTCCTAAACATTAAATTCATCTTTCTTTGTGTATTTTTTTACCTTTCAAACAGGTTGAATGTAATTTTTACAAAATTCGATGAGGTCCAAAAATCCGGAAACATGATCCAGAGTTCAAGTGGTGAGTAGGAGTATTTGCATTTTCTTCTTGGTTTTAGCAGTTTTTCAGTTGGTGAGGCATTCAAATGGACATGGACACAGAACAATCGTTCTTGAAGGGAGAAAAGTATGGGTGATCAGAAATACATGCATAGGTTTTGCAGCACATAAAATTGATTGTCAGTTAACCTGCTCCGTCTTCATAGTAGTATTGGAAAGAGAATGTTCCTTGTCTGAGACTAGTAGCTTGCTGGTTTAGAAAACAAGTGTTTATATTTCCAACCCTAACTATTCTATGATACTATGATTACTGCTTTTCTTATAGATAAGCTTATGAGCTAGAAGGTGTTTTTAATTAAGTATCACTCATTTTTTAGGAATAGAGTTTTGAGAGAATTCTTTGTGAGGGAATTCATTTTTCTGCCAGCAGCTGAGTAGAGCAGAGATGAAGAACATGGGTTCAGTGCTGTGGGTTCCTATCAAGCCCACACATTCCGCAAGACCAAGAGCAGGAGAGGCGATGTCCCCAGTCTTTCCCACCATGCTCTCAGAAATCAAAAGAACAGAGGTGTCTCTTCTCTTTCATATTGGAAAAAATACCTTTTTCACTTCTAGGCACCATTGTTCTTGCCAAATGAATTTTAAAAATACAGTAAACTTTATTCCTGCAGGACCTAATAAATTTGACTTATTTGAAAAGCCAGACGTTGTAATTTGGATTATTCAGAAATGTGGTGCAATATTCTCTTATATGATTGGGAAGATGAAGACTTAGTGCAGGTTCCTCTGTGATGGAATGGGTTACAATTATGCTTACAGTGGCAAAAAGGTGCAGGTGAGAAACAAATGTCCTTGTACTTTTTTTTTTTTTCCCAAGGGGTGGGAGGAATAAATATTTAATCCCTTAGCAAACATATTAAGACTTACAACCTCCAGGTGTTTGTTCTGAAATCCTAACTCTTAACTGAAACAAGCTTACTGCTGATCCAGCTTCTCTTTCTGTTTGGCTAGGCTAAGGTAGAACTTTTGTTTTGCTAGTAGTGGAACAGAATTGGCTTTCAAATCCAGAAAGTTGATTTGATACATCAGTCCGCTATGTAGATTGCTGTGGTCTGGAGTTCAAGGAGGCAGACTTGTGCTTGCTGTCTGGTGAGAAGTATTGCTACATGGTCTTTTTAACCGTCATCCCTTTGGTGGGATGACAACTGTGGGTGGGATTTCTGTTGGGTTTATTCTCTTGGTGGAAGGGAGAAGATTTTGGAGCTTAATGTACCTCTAGCCAAATTTAAGCTAAGTTTTCAGAGGTTTTTTTTTTCTAGCCCCAATGAAGGTGATCTTGGTAGAAAATCGGTTATGTCACAATGGATTAGAAGAGTATTTATTATGAAATATGTGGGGTACATGTAAGAATACCCATGGCAGGGGGGTTGTAACTAGATGATCTTAAAGTCCTTTCCAACCCTAACTATTCTATGATTCTATGAAGAGGAAGAAACTAGAGTTAATTTATTTGCAATGTAAGTTTTAGCTGTGCAATTATTTTAGCATTCACACATCCAACGGTACCAAAGACATCACTTGTGAATCCTTGGTTTTTGAGAAGTGGCTCTGGTCTCCAGTCTGAACATTCTAGAGCATGGTGTGATGTGGTTCAAGGCTGCTGGCACCATGGAAAACATCAGAAGAAGCAAGATAGGACAATTGGGACAACCTATTCTGAGCAGGCAATTCTTACTACCATCTCTTTCCAGGAAAGCAAGCCATCTGTTTTAAAATTACCAAGGAAGGATTCCATAGGAGCTTTTATTTTTTTAATACATGCAAGGAAAGCATCTATGCATATTAGGTCTTCTAGTTTCAGTAGAATTATTTTTTCTTGTAATACCCCTTCCTCTGTCACTGTTTTGATGACTTTGAAGACTTAATTTCTTGTAGGTACAGTGCCTGAGTCCTTACGCACACTATCTCATGCCCTTGACTCCATCGATAGGCGTTTTGTGCTTCTTGACACAAATACTCCTGTGTTCCTCACTCTGCTTAATGTGACCTGCTGATGTTTCACTGTCCTTGCTTGCACTGTGTCTGGATGTAGTCCTTAGAGTGTGTGTTAACATTTCTCCTCCACTGAATATCCTGTGTGGACACTGAGACCGAAAGTAGCCTGAGGGGAAGTGGAAGAATATTAAAGGGTCAAAGAGAGCAAGGCGTAGAAAGGATAGGATATTCGTTGTTCTGCCAGAAACATTTGATCTTCCATAATAATAATAAAAAAAATGTCTGTAGTTGCATGAGTTATTTTTCAAGTAGCTCCTATTTGTGAAGCTAATAAGAACATAATTTATTAATACCTCTTTTTTTGTGTGTGAGGGGCGGGTTCAGTTCCTTGTAGTCCTATAGGCTGGTTTGTTGCTTTTCCTTGCCCACCAAGTGCAGCACAAAACCAGCATACATGTTCACCATATCTAACGTGTCGACAGCTCTGTGCAGCTTTCAGCTTATCTTTTTGAGGTGGTGTAAGCCAGTGGAGGACGCTTATCTTCACTCATGGTCACAAGTTTATTATGGCCTAAAAGCCAACCAAGTTTGTCAGGTTGTTTGTGTCCCTGACACTTCCTGTGGCTTTTAAACACAGGTCGCACTTTCAGCTGTAGTCAGTCACCAGGAAAGATGATGATAAATACTGCACATCCAGATGATCTGCCTTTCTCAGGAAACACCTGTCTCAGCTTTATTAATCCTTTGAGTCTGCAGAGTCCAGCATTGGTTATGGGGGCGTCTGTCTCTGACTGTACTACTGCCCCTTTTAAATTGTAACACCGCCAAGCAAACACAGCACTAATGCTTTAACCTTACATGTGACCTAATGTATAACCTTCGTGTTACACTGCCAGGATCAGGTGACTTCAGGCCATATGGTGCAGTTGTGCCTGGTCTTAAAAGCTCCAGTTTGTTGCCCTCTGTAGCTGCCATGTACTAAGTCCAGCTCTGTGCAGGCTGGTTCTAGCTCTGTGCATGAGGGTTCCAGAGGTTTTGGGAGGGATACTGGCAAATGTTTATGCAAACTGCAGTCTGTAAGCCTTTGTCAGTGTAAAATGGTGCTGTGGAAGGAGGAGAGTTATCTTACTTGTGTTGGGTTTTCTTCCCTGGGCTGCTCCCCGTACCAGCTGCAGAACAGACCTGGCTGAAAAGTAACATGCTTCACCCCTTGGGAAAGGGCTTCTTGTTGCTCAGGGCTAGTGCATGCCTCTGAAATAAAGGTTAACTGAAGTTGTATCATTACTTCCCAGCTCACTAGCAAAGATCAACTGTTTTAAAATGTGTTCTTACGGGTGAATATGGTGAATCTCTACTTCTCTGGTGAGCAGCTCGGGTGAGTAACCAAGAGCAAGCTGTTGGCTGAAGTGTCACTTGTAACCGAGTGCCAGCCCAGGAATACTGGAATTGGATTATTTACAAGACTTGAAAGTGTTGTCAAACCTGACTTACTGCAGAACACAGCTGAACTGGGCAGGTGGGAAAGTGGCTGTGGCTTCTAACTGGTGAAATATGGCAAAAGAACTGATCGAAGAAGAATGATGACTAAAACTAGTCTCTTAGCACCGAGGCTGCTGTTTGGGATAACAGTTTCCTCTACAAGCTCATTGAGGATTCAAGGAAAAGTAAGCAATTGCAGCAGCATTATTTGGGTATCAGGAGTAATTTGGAGATCAGCGAGTATGCTGCAAGTTGTTTGTTCATCGTTTCTTAACTAATGGTTTGCAAGTCACAAACAGAAGTCTTAGTCTGCTATAAAAGGTGTTTCAAATAATAGGGCATTTTCTGATGCCATAAATCTGCTGGATCAACTCTAAGCAGAATGTGATTTTTAAGTCTATGAAAATAATTAATGTGGTTTATATTAACTTACTTTCTATACTGTGGTCCTTTAGTGCTGCTTTATCTTGAATTGCTTGATAATTTTTTTGGCTAGTCTTTGTTTTTATTGGTTAGTAATACAGGAATTAAATATGTAGTGGGGTGGGGGAGGTTTGCAAAGTAGTCTGAGGTGTTTCATTAAGTTGGAGGGAGGTTTTGGCATGCCTGAACTATGCTGCTTGTTGCTAGGTTACCACCAGCCTTATAGCTAGAATTGAAGTTAAAATCTATGTTGGATTTCTCGATGATTCTCAGTGCATCTCTATTTTGTCATTTGGCATATAATTACTCAGCTTCTTGTAGCAAAAATTATAGTTTTTCCTCCTTTGGGCTTTCAGCAAGCTAATTGTTTGTGTGCAACTGCTTTTGCTAATTATGCAGATGCCTTATTCTGGGACAAATAGAATTTCAGCATGAAAGAGCCAGTAATTGCCAGCTAGTCAGCTGCTGTATTTGTGTGGCATTGTGTGATGATCCTTAGTTGGATGTGATACAGAGAGAGGCTGTTTGACATAAACAGAGACTACAAGAAATTCATGCTGTATACGTTTCCTTGGTATTATGTTTGGAAGACCTGAACATAAAGTGTACAGTTTCTTCATGTACCCAAATTGTCCTGATTGGACCTAGATTTTGGAAGACTTTTTATAGTCAAGTTTTAGAACAGATTAAGAATGGAGTAAGCAAACTACTGAGAGATACAGGCTGATAGGAAATAATGACAAACTAATGCTGTTAGTCATCAAGGCATTTCAGTGTTGTGGGTTTTTTTTATGCTCATGATCCTTGCAGTATTATAATAGGACATTCCTTGATGTAAACCCCTATTTTTTTTTTTATGTGAGTCATAGTTTTGGGGAAATGATCTACATTGGTGCATGCAGGATTACTGTGGTGGTAAGCCAGTATGGTGGTACCTGTGAGCCAGGAGGGGATTGAACTTCCTTGTCTATGCTGAATTTTGACTTTGCTTGGGAGAGCAAGATTTAGGGATGGTGGAGGTGGCAGTAGTCTTGGGCTGCAAGGAAATCAAAGCAGATCTTAAAGCCAGAAGTCTGGATCTGAGATCTCCCTCACAGATAATTGCGCTGAGTAAGGTGAGGAGAGGATGCAATTTCAGTAGTTGCCTATGTAAGTTCTAAGAGTAAGCAGGTTAATCAAAACAATGCTAAAATAGTAGGTGAGATAATTCTAGTTACTGAAAGCTGATGAAGAAGGAGCACTGTTATTCTTGAGTAGAGCTACTTCTGTACTTGAAATATTATTTGAGGTAAATATGCTATTTGCTGACTGAATTCTCTTTATGAAGTTGAAAAATTGAGGCAATTAGATGGAAACTAGAACTATTCTTGATTCCTTTGTTTTGCTGATAATAAAGCTGAGTCACTGAATACTATTTTGATATTTATTTTAAGGAGGATAAATCACGCACATTTGTGAAGCAGTTCCATGCATCTGTAGGTGTGGTATTGGTTGGTCGTCAACACACAGTGAAGCAGCAGAATTACAGAATGGAAGGAGGGGTGGCTGTGTTAACACAGAGAGATTTAGAAGCCACAAACATACCTCCTTGTGCAATTTAATTTCTGTTATGGCTTGTTCTCTATGAGTACTGTTTTCAAGTTGAAATAGAAAATCAAATAGAAAATTCATTTCATTGACTCAGTGTTCCTGTGGCATGAAAAAAAGCAAGGAAATACTTTCACCTGCAAAGGGGCAGAGAGAGAGCAGTAATGTCTGAGTGGTATTTGAATGGGTACTATTAACTCATAGTACATCCTTGTGGAAGGTATAAATGGACAAGATGAGCTCTGCACCCTTTGTATTACACAACTTTGTAAATAAGCACATTACTGCCTCTTGGATTTTAAACTCTCAAAATTAGAAGGGAGGGATGTGAGCAAGCAGGCATAGGTCGATGCATGGGGCTCAGCTGAAAGCAGGCTTTTATTTTGGAGGAGAGGTGGCAATCACTGCCTGCTGGGTCACACTGAGTGAGGGTGGAGAGTTTGCTGGTGGCTAAGTTGCTGAGAGATGTACTGTAGGGCTGCTCCTGGAGCACAGTGCTGTTCCCCAGCATCTCGCTGGCACTGCAGATAATGACTACAGGGAAAGGTAGGTGTTAATGAATGTGCCACAGGGGGAAGGATGGGTTTATTTGTTAGTGTCTGAATATTTGCCTGTTAAATTTCCTTTTTAATAGCGTGAAGAGATTGAAGCAATCTTGCAGTAATAGTGGAACTTTAAAAAATAGCTGTAAGCATCTGTAGCCTGGCAGCATCGAGCGCAGTTTAAGCTTTCATAAAATATGATAAATGATCTGTTTGACAGGGCTAAGAGGATGTGTGTATGTATAAAGGAACAGAACAGGTTGCAAGAGGTGAAGGACAGGTATTTTCAGATGCCCTTCCTGGCCTGTGATGTTTTTGAGTGATCCCTGAGGCTTTCATTTCCTAACTGTTCCCTTTTGCAGCATCAACTGGGAAGATTATTTGGTCGTAGGTACTTTTGAATTAGTATTGAATTATAGTTTCAAGAATGTGCCAAATGGAGACATTGCTGGCTTTTCTGCATTTTTTGTTCTAACTGTGTTTCTTTAACAGAGTATCTGCAGAAGTCAGAGGGGGCTGGAGGGGACTAGGTGAAATGGAAAGGCAGAGGAGCTCGGTATGTAGTCACCTGTGAAGAGTTAGCTTACGGCATGGAAGCATATATTGCATTTATTTTTGGTGCATCAGAAGCCTATGCCTTTTGTCTTAGCATTCAGAGGAAGTGATTTCTGTTAGCCATCTTTGCAAAAGCTGCATCTTTTTTCTTCTCTCTCTTCTCTCTGTTCGGTGTACCTGTTGTCCTTTTGAAATCCTTATTATACGGTGGTGGATGTAGTAGACTAAATTTAGGAAGTGTGAGATTGTCGGTATCTGAGTTGTATAGACTTTGGTTTTGTATTGATTTTTTTTTTCCCTATGTCAAAGTGCAAGTTAATTTGCAGCTTTTTTTGGTAATGGAATAGACAGTGAAAATTACCTGGGCAAATTGAATGCTGTGGAGCTGACACAATGTGCCATTTTTATGGGCAGTTCTTCATTTTAGGGGCTTGGGTCTTTTTGGAATATTACGGTTTCACGATGGCATTTGTTACATGTATTTTCAGAGCAGACAGGGGTGTTACTTGTGAACAGTAAGTAAATGCCTCCCGACTCCAGGAAGAAAACACCACAATCTTATCTAGATTGGTTCTCCTTTTTATTTTGTACCTCTTCACCTGTCAATGGACAGTGTCACCATCTACAGCCCCGAGATACCCTTTCACTCTGGTTCTGCTCCTTTCCTGGTCAAAAGGGTAGTTCTTAAATTATTTTTCCAAAGTTGGAATTGTGTTTAATAATTAATGTACTTAACTGCTTATTAAAGAAAACAAGCACATACTTGTTGTTAATGAAGCGTGATGATTTCATCATGCTGTGAACTTCTCAGCTTTGAAAGATCAGCTGGTGGAATGAAGAGCCTGGAGCTATAGGTCCAGCTAGTCTTATCTGCTGGGAAGTGCCTGACCTCCAGGTCACCATTGGCTGGATGAATTGTGGTAGTAGCAAATGTCAGAAGAAAAAGAAGTGTGTAAGTTATTAGTGCTATTGTGTCTTCTGGATTGAATCCAAAGTATCTTGATCCAAGGATTCCCTTGCAATGGAGCAGTATACCAAAGTTACTTTGATTATTAATGTATCATCACTTCCCTAATCCCTGATGGTTTTATATGAACACAGAAATGCTCTTTTGGCAAAGCTTTATTATAACCAAGCGAACCCCTCTATCTCTGCATTTCATGGTATTTCCAACAGACATGCATAAAGTGTAGGCTTGGGGAATGGCAGCTAAATGATGAGGTGGTGCTGTTTGATGTGGACCACGAAAGCAGGAGATCAGCATGTACAATTCCATTAACACTACTGGAGGTTAAATGCATCAATATCCCGTGTTTCTGGAGATAAGCTTCTTTATGTAGGGCCTATCCTCTTCCCCTTTGGGAAATGAACCATGTGGATATGAGGACCTCAATGGTTATCTTGGAGAACATGTTGTAAGGATAAATCTAGAGTGCAGTGTCCATAAAAAAAAATGGAATGAATCAGAAAAGATCCTACACTCTTCCCATGTAGACTGAAGTAGCATCTGGTGAAGCTGCGGAGGTGATCACATTTCAGTAATGTGTAGTAGTGTTGCTGTTCTCTGCTGTGGTTTTGTCCTGTAATTTCTTGTGTCTTTTGGTGTCAGGGTGATTTCATCTGTAAAATAAAGCCTCAGAGCTGCAGTGATGGTTATCTTTATCTGGACCAGTTTACTGGTATCTTCTGTGCTGCTTTGCCCAGCTGGCTCTCCGTTGTAGATCTTTTTTAAGAAAGACTTTAGGGGTCAAGGCTGGAGCGATCTTAACTCCACTGTCAATTTCACAGGAAAGGGCTAACTCTAAATCTCATGGGTTTGATGTTAACTTTGTCATTCATTATATACAGCAACTTCCAGGGGCAGATTTGTCAATAAGATGGTCATATGCGTGTATGTGCGCCGCTTATCGATCATTCCGAATGCAGCAGTGATTTTTAAGTCAGATGTTAATAATTCTCAACAGTTCTCTGAGAGAGACGGGAGTACCAGTTACTCAAATATCGTAAAGGAAGGCTTGTGCTCTAAGGGTAACCTGTTTGTATGTAAACTATTCCATACTTGTATATTCTACAGATTTGTGAAGCTTATTTGACATGTGTTTGTTTATGTATTTCACACACTCAGGCTTCAACAGTTGTGGAAGCACAGTGAAGTACTTCAGTGAGCACAAGTGAATGTGTCACATGCTTTCTCCTGCTGTGGAAAGAATTACAAAAGTGTGCTTGACATGAGAGGCTTTGCCTGAGGCTTGCAAATAGCTCAGGCTCCACAAAAAGTGGTGAAGGAGTGGTGGGCGTCTTCCTTCTCCCTTTTTGTATGTTGGCTGGGTGCTGTGTTCTTGAGAGTAGTCTCCTAATACCTCTTCTAAGTGAATGCTCTGGGCTATTTCTATATAGAATCACTGTCCCAGTTAGAATTAAATTGCTGTCCTTAATCAACAGCCTCAGCAAAGGCTCAAGACTGCTTGGGCGGGGGGGTGTGGGGTGTGTGGGTGTCTTAAATTTCTTGTGCCTCTTATGGAGCACTTTGAATTGCTGTGCTGCTGCTCATTTATTCAATGAGATTTGTTTTGGGGTTGAGCATGTAACAAGTGAACTGAGTTTAGCTGCTGTGATTAGCAGCCTCTGAGGACTGCAGTCCCCCTAAGGGATTTGGTGAGCTACAAGACAGGCTTCTGAGGGCAATAAAAGTACATGAAACGTGTGTTTCTCCTGCTGGTGACAAAGAGCATCCCTGCCCTTGCAGAGCAGGGTGTGTATAGTGTAACCACGGTAGCTGCAGCTTCTATAAGCATGAGATTTTATTCAGGTGTCTAGACTGAGGAGCACCTGAGTGGTTTCTAGAGAACCTATGAGCAAATGCTTGCAGGCTTGAAGGTCTCAAAAGTAGTCACTTTTCATATTGAAATCATTGACCTTGGGCTGGATGAGATTAGGCTACCAAGTCCACTTATGAGAAAGACATACTAATACAGATGGTGTATGCAGTTTTAACATACAGTGATAGAACAATAACTGCAGTTGCAGCCATGTGAGTTGAGAGCATGAAAAAGGCCTTTTTCCTAAACACAGGAGTGGACAAGTGCTGATTTGTTACTCCATTGGGAAGTACAGTTAATGCATTGTCTGTACTTGGCCCTCGTCTGGCATTACATTGCCCTCCTCCTTCATTATGTTTGGCTGAAGTATTTTGCTGGTATCTCAAATATAGTGATGTGAAATAGAACAAACCCAAGCTATGCTAAGTAAAATCATCCTATTTTTATAGTATTAACACAGCAAACACTGTATAATGACTGTGTTTCTTCTGCCTGCTGAAGGAATTAATTCTGCCCCACTGCTCTGTCAAAGGAATCCTTTTGTTGCATTGTGCAAAGCAGTCTGAGTCTCTTTCTTGTTTATTCCCCTGAAGCCCAAAACTGCAGACAGCCCTTGAATAATCCTGGCTTGGCCTGCACCCGGTGTGTAGCCTGTATGGAGCTCACTGCAGCCAAATCTTCACAGAGAAAACTGCAAATGGCCGCTTCTTTGCAATTTGCCTTCAGAGACATGCCAGGTGAATTTTAGCACAATGAATGTACTGTATATAGAGAGATAAATACCTTCATTCACTGTACAGTGTCACCTGCTTTTCTCAAGAATGGCAACATCCGTAGCAACTAACCTCCAGACCTGTTCCTTTTCCTGTGGCAGACCTGGTCTGCCTTCCTTCAGAGCTTGTCAGGGCACCACAGAAGTCCTTTAGATGTTTGACATGGAAGTTTCTGGTGTTAGATGCAATTACTAATGTCCTGTGAATATGAAGCATATCTAGACTTCAGTTATAGGAGACCAGGATGCACTGTGGTTTGATCAGAGAGTAGGAAACATAGGAAAAGAACAGATAGGAAAGAGAAAGGAAAAGATAGGAAAGATCAGAAAGATAGGAAGGTGTAGGAAAGCAGAGGTAGGAAAGATAAATTTACTCTACTTCTTCTTCTCTTTTTTTTTTTTTTTTTTTTAAATCCATATCTGCTCCCTTTGTTGGACTTGTTTTCTAATTATTTCAACAGGAAATGAACAGGACCCTTTGCTAAGTGCTGGCTATATTTTAATAGCCTTGTATGGCTGTTGTCGGCATGACTGCTCCTAGTCTTTCAGAGGGAAGAGGGAAATAAAAGGCTTATATATGCAACAGTATTGGTACTGCTTCTTGCAGTGTTTTCTGTATGCAATTGTGCTGCTTCCATGCAGTATAATGAGACTGTTCACTTTGGGTGTGGGGTGGGTAGAAGAAAGGTGCATACATCTTTAAGAAATCATACATGTCTTCCACGTGCGTCTCTCCTGAGTAATGGGGCTCCTATACAGTGGAGCTCCTAATGAGCTCTGACATTTCTAATTAGGCCTGCTTTGTGAAGAATGGGTCTAAGTTTGTTCTTGATCATTTATATTTTTCCTCCTGATGCCCCCAGCTCTTACTTGTGAGCAGGAGGGAGCAGGAGCAGTCCTGGAGCCAGCCATGGAGTGGCAAGGAAGGGCATACTTCTTTACTGCTGCAGCTCTGCCAGTGCACTTCAGCTCTGATTTACACTCCTGCTGTTTGAGCTCTGTGCTGAGCAGGATCTGAATCTGCAGAGACTTCTGATCACAGAGAGCTGCTATGATGTGGAGAGACAGTCACGCTCCTTTTCACTGGAGACTTAAATAAGATCTGATCCCAAGCTTCCACAGGCAAAATGTTTATGCACCACCTCACTGAAACTTACTCTCTGCCCCATCCCCCTTAAAAAGCCACATATTTGTCTCCAGTGCTTTCCTCAGATGTGTGTGTGTGAGGTATACTGGGTCTTGGCTTACTCCAGTGGGCTTTCTTCAAGGATCCAAGTCTAGGCTGGGTCTTGTGTATGCGTATTGTGGTCCTTGATTGTTGCTCCCCTCCATATTGCTCCTTGAAGCCTATATATTATCATGGGCTTAAAAACAGTCTTGTCCCTATTTTTGTCCAAACCATTTCTCATTTATAGCAGTATAGTATAAGCAGCTTTGTGTACTCTGTTGCCTGGGACAGATGTGGTAGGATACTGGAGCACTGGGGGGTTTTGTGTGAACTGTGTGAGGTACTGTGGAGTCACTTGAGAGAAACATGAAGCCTTTATTTTATCTAGCTAGTCAACGTTAAAAATAGGATTAAAAGGTTAGTATTTTGGTTTCAACTCTTTGTTGGGAAAGGTGATTACTTGACAGCTGTGGGGAACAACGCCTTTTGTATAAACCAGGCAGGATGCACCATCAGCTACAGCGGGACGTTCCTTTCTGGGCCTCCAGTATGCGTGTGAGGAAACAGTTCTGTCCTTTCCACCAGCTTCCTCCCAGCAAGGGTGGGTCACAGAGCCATCCAAGCCAATACAACTTGCGTGCCCTAGAAAATGCTCTGTACGACCAGTCTGGGTGATGTTTGATTGTGCTCTGCAACCTTGACCAGTGATGACCCTACTAGCGGTTTTTGGAAGCAGGTGATTTCTGCTCTCATGTGACATGGAACTGATTTCCATGAAACAACATACAGTACAGACACCAATAGAAGACTGTAGTGAGCAATCTTTTAATTTTTGGTGTGGAATCTTGACTTTTCTGTACATATGATGTATAAGCTGCTAATTCTAGAAAACCTCTGAATTGGAAATAAGACCTTTTGCAGCAAAAGATTTTCAGTTTGTTTTATGTGAGTTCCAGTAGTTCATGTGCTACAGGGCCTGGGGGAGCAACCATATGCTCACTTCTTCCATGAACCAGCAGTTTTTTCACTTTGAGGGTGGCAAGTGAAACACTGTAACAGGTTGCCTGGAGGATCTCCATCCATGGAGACTTTTAAAGCTTGTCTGGATGAGGCCCTGAGCAATACAACTTTATTAGCCCTGGTTTCCAAAAGAGATTGGATCACTTGATGGCCAGACAACATCCCTTCCAAACTAAATTATTGTGTGATTTTGTGTTTTCCTTTGATAGGAGACAGTAGTTAGCTAAGATCTCCAAATTAACAAAATGTTGTTTTTTTGCTGTTTGTTTGTTTTTCCTTATGATTTTTATAGCTGTACATGTTAGTAAGCTAAAGACAAAGATTGTCATTTGGGATGGTGTGTTTGTCACTGGACACAACATCCATCTTATCAAATGTGATAACAGGGCTAAAGGCAGAAGAAAATGTGACCTCATCTAGCAACACAACCTGGTGTTGGCGTGAGACAGCTGCAAGCCACAACAGAAGCACCTCTATAAATGGCAGCATATATCATTTAATGTGCACCCTCTGCTGATTTGATGTTATACTAGAATTTGAGAATACTTTATTCTAGTTTTATTGGTCTGTCATAAGTGTGACTGTCAAGTTGCATAAGGGCATAGTAAGTGAAGAATAAAAATGGAGTTTGTTCTGATTTTTATAGTAAAACTTAAAGCTTGATATTTAAATGTGGATATATGCTAATTGTTTATCCAAGGAGCAGCTTGCTACAAATTAGGAGGTGAGACTATTTTGTTCCATTTTGTCTTCATGCCATTCTTCAAAATACTCTGTTTAGAAGCCTTCTGAGTCTTTGCATGTAATGGTAAGCTTTCATTTGCTGGCTGAGCTCTGTGTTCTGGTTCCCCATGTAGAAAAATTTAATGTTTCCTTTAGCTTATGGTGCTTGAATGTTTGTGGTGGGTTTTTGTTGTTTTTTTTTTTTTGTTTGTTTTTTTTTTTTTGTTTGTTTTTTTTTTTTTTTTTTTCGTTGCTCATTTACCAGTTTTTATAATCTTGTGGATTAACGCTAAGTCAAGCATGCAAAAGTATCTTTCCACAGGATGTAATCTGCTTAAAGACTGAATGGTTTTGGCTTATGACAAGGGTTGAAAAGATAGTGCAGCCTTCCTCAAGCTCACACATCTGGCTTGTACTCATGGAAAAAAAGACAAACAAGAAGAAAAAAATTCCCAGAAGACTAGATGCCTTATTTTGCTACTAAATATTACACCCTTAGAAGCCTCCTCACCTTAGGACTTTACAAATATGCAAGACTGCCTTCAAGAGCTACATGTGTGAGCCACTTATGCCAAGAATCAAAATACAAGTTTCACAGTAACTACTTAAAATGCCACCTCCTTCTATAAATCATGTCTATATCCTGGTTCTGGACAGTAACAGATAAATGTTCACGATGCAGCTGTATTCAAATAAATTTGGAGACAAACCAAGTGATCATGTAACTCCATGTTTCTGGAAAAGATACACCATCACCTGTGGTATAAGAATATCCAGTCCTATTGAAAGCCTTCACTGAAGCACTGGTAGCTTAATTAGCAGAGTTTTAGTCCAGACTATGGATGCGTTAACCTTCCTTCTTCATTTTATGCAGAGAAGCAAGCACATGATAACCTTGGAGCAGCTTGTCCATGCAAACTGTAAATAGTGGCGGAAATGTCAGCTCCTGCAGCTAGGGCAGATCCATCAGAACTGTCACCAGCGCCCCTCTCCACCTCTCGTGTGCTGAGCGACACAAAAGGTGCCAGGATAGAGCTGCAGTCAGGTGTCTGGGCCCAAACAGCCACTCTGAGCTCGTCCTTCTTTCTATAACCAAATTATACAACGGTGATGAATAAGCATTTATCACCATGCTGCTCCAGTGGTGCCACTGAGTCAGCCTGAGACCACAAACAGTACAGCCCTGTTTTAGTGGTAAACACCAGACATAAAATTTATGCTCCTCTGGCTGCCTGTGGTTGCTGTTCTAGCTGCTGAATAAACGGCTCTATCTTCAAAAGATCTGGTTGACCTGCTGATTGAAACTGCTTCCCAGCAGCAGTTAACAGTGGACCCCCAGCTGAGATCAGAGCTGGCCTTGTTTGATGCAAAAGGCGCCTTCTGAAGAGGCAGAAGCACAAGCTTCTTTGCTGGGGAAGTACAGCCTGAAAGCATCCAGACTGCCAATCTCTGGTGGCAAATAATTAGGGTCTGATCCAGCACCCAGCAAGATCTTTCCTGGGGGGCAACTGCAGAAGGTGCTGCCCTCACCCCTCGGTATTGTCCATAATCTTTTTTTAGGAAGAGACAGAACTCACCCATCTTTCAGTCATATTCATTTACTGCGCTCTCTTCAACAGAGCTATTTGATGTCATCATTTTGTTTTGTTTTCTATGAATGGCACAGATGCCAGGTCTTCTCCATCATCTCACTAATCACCCTATCTTCTGTAGACCCCAAACCCCCTTTGAACTTGGCTCTTGAGAAAGCTGTAGACTGCAGTCTTGGGAAAACTGCAGAAGAAAACCCAAAGCTGCAGTACCATGAATGTCGTTAAACTCAGTGCTTCTTACAATTTGTTTTCATTTTAACACACATGCAATTTTCCCTAGCACAGCCTGCATTAATACAACTCTCCTCTAATGGGGTAAATCTTTATTGAGTTGGGTTAATTCAGATTTTTATTCATCTGGGTATGTTTCTGTGACACACAGGAGGAGCGGGAACTAAATATCTTGGTTTTGTTGAACAGTTTTGTGAAAGACATTGGTTGAAATTTTGCACTTTTAAGAACCAGCTGGCAAACACTGGAAAAAAACTCAAAATAGTAGGAAATGTAAAAGAAGTATAGCCCTTGAGCTAGGCTAAATAACCTGAAGAAACAAACAAACAATCAAACAAATAAAGAACAAAAAACTGTTCTACCTCTGCTTTGGTCAGAGATTGCAGACAACCAGGAGGATGTCTGGGATGTGAACACAAGTTTTTCATTTAGCTGAAAATATCCAGTATGAAACAATGTGTTTGTGTGCACGTGTGTGTGTGTGTGTGTGTGTGTGTGTGTGTGTGTGTATGTGTGTACGCAGGAAAATCTTTTATATTTTGTGACAATTACCTCTGTCCGCTTCATGGCATCCTTGGATACTGGAATGAAATGAAACATTTAAAATTATGTAGATTTTAATCTGTGTTTGCCATGACTGACTTTGGGACAGTTACCTCAGTAAATCTGATGTCTGAATATTTGGTGAAAGCAACCTCTGAAGAAATTATAAGCGTATAAGCCTACCTCCAGACTGAGGGTGTCAAACATAAATAAACATCAATGCATACAATATGCCCATTACCCACTTCTAAGGTTGCCACCAAACCTCTGGCCTGATTTACTTTCAAGTGTTGTGTTTATTTTTATTTCATGGTCTTTTTATTTATGTAACACTATAAATATACTTGTTTAGACATTAATTAAAAAAATACTCAATGAATCACTTTTTTTGAAATTTCTGCATTATTTCATGAATCTATAGAAATAGAGGTACAGAAGCCCTAAAATGGACCATGAATGAAACTGTTCTCTTATGAATATTCATGCAGGTCAGGAGGCCACTAATGGTCTTCTGTGATTGCCTCTTCTGATTGTGGGAAGTGTTGGGCTGACGCCAGCAGAATAATTCTGAAAAAGAGAAACTGACATTTCTTCTAAGACTTAGAGGCACATGGACTGCACCTTGCAGAAGGTATGGCTGGTTTTTATGGGACTGAGGGAGTACCTTTATTAAGGAGGACAGATTCTGGAAATACAGATAAAGTGGCTTTGAAAATTTATTCTCATCATCTTTCTGTAGCCCTCTTTTCTAAGCAGCACTGGAAAGTTTTTCTGGTAGTGCTTTTTTCTGGAGCCCAAACGTCCCTGGAATATGGGTCAATTTTTCACAAGTAGAACAACCTTCAGTGCAGCATACTGGAGAGAAGAAAATGATGAACCTATATAGGGTGAAACTGGAAGCAGAAATGCAACACGCACGTTGAAAATTGAGAGAAACTAAGATGGCTATGCTACTCAGTTTCTTTTCCAGATAGGCGATTGCCTGCTTCTCATATATTAAAGATGTCCATGGTCTGAGTTTTTAATTAATATGCATCTAGACGATAAGGACTGTATGCATGGCTCACAACCTGACTGGTTTTTACTTGCATCTTTTGGTACCCTGGTTACAAAAGTGACTGGCGCACATCTCAAGAGGTACCACATTTGACTGCTTTCTGGTTTTCAGTTATGTAACCTTCAGCAACAAAGGCCTTAAAATGCAAAAAAAAATTTAATAACACTAACTGAAAAATATAACATGACTCAGCACAATGAATTGGTGTTTCGTCATTGAGAGTAGGAAAGAAAAGAAAATATATATGAGAACATAACTGTGGGTCAAGTGGTAAACTGAAAGCTTCTCAGAATAGGTGCGCATAGTGGAAAGTATTAGGCAATTTATAATGGAAAGTATTAGTCAACCTTTATCATATGAGCCACTGCTAGTTTCTCTTAGAATAAGAGCTTAATCTATCATACTTTTTCTCTTCACTTAGGAAGGCCTCAGCTGGCAATGTGCCCTGAATCTCAGGTCACTTGGCTCTGTTGGACCAGCAAAGGAATTAATTCCACGGCTGAGGACACACGTGAAAGTGCTCTTTCTTTGCTTCTCTCAGACAACTTGCTACACTTTCCTTATTTGCTTGCTTACTACAGTTGGATGGGATCAGTGGAAAGTTGAAAAGGGAAGTCTTTTTAGAAGGGCAGCCAAAATCTTCACTCATCTAATGGATAGACAACTGAGGTCCCTCTCTCTGAGGAAATTTTGCTGGCAGTTTTGCAGTTTTGCCATCAGTCTCATTTTTATAAAATCCAACCATTTAGGTGCTGTATTTTCACTGCTGGTAAGGCAGGCACTGCTTAGAGATCCTCTCACTCCACAGAAACAAATAAACAAACCAGCTACAGTGAATGTTACATTCAGCTTGACATTATTCTCTCGGGAAACTGAGATCCTGAAGCAATGAGGTGAAGAGCAGGTTAGAGAATTTTCCTTGGGGAGTGTTCACAGAGCAAGCAGAAGCTGGTAACACCCAGAGATACTGGGAAGTCAGCACGATTCTGAGCTCAGGTTTTTACAGCTTCAGACCATTTTGAGCTTTGGCAGCTAAAATTCAGCTTGTCTAGTGTGAAGTTAGTTTCAACGGCATTTTTAGAAATTTATTTGTATTTTCCCTACAATCATAGAATCATAGAACAATTAGGGTTGGAAAGGACCTTAAGATCATCTAGTTCCAGTCCCCCTGCCATGGGCAGGGACACCCCCCACTAAACCGTATCACCCAAGGCTATGTCCAACCTGGCCTTGAACACCGTCAGTGATGGAGCATTCACAACTTCCCTGGGCAGCCCATTCCACTGCCTCACCACCCTTAAATTAAAGAATTTCTTCCTCATATCCAACCTAACTACCCATGTTTAAGTTTAAACCCCTTACTCCTTGTCTTATCACTAAAATCCCTGATGAAGAGTCCCTCCCCAGCATCCCTATAGGCCCCCTTCAGATACTGGAAGGCTGCTATGAG
>JANRGW010041894.1:629-35250 GCA_024733675.1 Psilopsiagon aymara | reverse complement strand
AAAGGGATGCCTGCGCACAATAAACTGTTCAGCGTCTGATCACATTGATCAGTGTTGCGTTGTTCCATATCCCCCGCACAACTGCTTTAAATGAATCACATGTGTAAATATATTACTAAGTTCTGTGTTAAAATTTTGCCCTGCTCCATATATTTTTCTTTTTATTATTTCAATTTTAGTCATGCTTGATACTTTTCAGTATGGCTGGCTTCATGCAGCAACACAGCACATCAATTTTCCTTTAAAATACATTATTACAGTAGTAGGTGGAATCAGAATTTTATAAAGTCATTGAAAACATGCTAATCCTGTTCCCATTATATTTTTTAGGTTTAATTTGGGCTAAAGAGTTTCTAATTGTTCATGTGAGATAAGTTGGAAAGATTTATTCAGTCTGGAAAATTGCACAGAATAAGAGAAATACACAAACTCATCACTTCTTTTAAATTGTTATTTTCAGTTTTAAGAGAACACTTTACAACTTTCAGAGTTTTTATCTGTAAGGAATCTTGCATTCTTGTAAGTTCTCTGTTGCCATTAAGTATGACAAATTTTCTAAATACACACATAAAATTTCATGGCCAGTGCTTTTGTATAAAAAAAGACTCTGTTACCTGACATTCTGATTGCTTTTCATACCCATTTGAAAATGTTCCTTTTCACAGTTATTGGAATCTGGAACAGAAGATAAGAAAATGAATACAATATTTATAATACCAGAGTCAGATTAGGGTAAAAAGTACTTCAATATTCATGTACTTCTGACTGGTGTTTAATATGATAATATAAGTGAATTATGGAATCATTTTATCTATATGAATAGAAAAAATGTATGCTATTTTCTATTCTGGGATACAATCTTTAACTTTCTCTTTGCTTTTAACCACAGCTTCTATGCTGAATATGAGGAGTCATTCCAAAATATTTTGTCAAAATGGCTACATTCTCAGGGAATAATATATGTACACAGCCATGCCACATTCATCCATATACATGGAAAAAGATAAGTAATCCTCTTTGCTATACAGCCTTCTCTTGAGAAAAACAAATCTACTGAGGTCTGAACTCCTGAGGTTCAAGAAGTCTCTGCAATCTCTTGTTCCATGCTAACAAGGTTCTGGGTAATTCTAGTTATTTGAAAATGGGAAGGAAGTTGTGTCTCCTATCTGGCACTGAGGGACCAAAGCTCACTGAGGGACCAAAGCTACTCTGTATGATTCCTTTCTATCCTCCACCATATATAACATATAAACATACGAACTGAAAACTATCTGTTACACAATCATGTGAGTAACTGTAGCTCTTGGCTGATACTAGACACAAGAGTAACAAAACGGCTTTGGAAAGATGGGATGCCTAAGAGAAGAAGGCCCCAGTGGATGCCCTCATAAATACCAGTTCAATGTCAAATTTCATAGTAAATCTTTC
The DNA here is from genome assembly GCA_024733675.1 of Psilopsiagon aymara. Taxonomy (NCBI): domain Eukaryota; kingdom Metazoa; phylum Chordata; class Aves; order Psittaciformes; family Psittacidae; genus Psilopsiagon; species Psilopsiagon aymara. Next base: position 33,822 of record JANRGW010041894.1, on the reverse strand, counting down.
TTTTGCTAGGAATTAGTTTGACTAGACTATACTAACAAGAAAACAAACCAAATATCATGACTATCTGGAAATAAGTGAGTGCCAGGAAACCATGCCTTTTAAATAAAACCCAGTTTGGGTCACAGGTACCTAACCCATGGCTTGAAAACAATGTGCCTCTAAGATACTCTGCTGTTCTGAGCCACAAGAAATAAAACAAAATCAAGACTGACAAGGAAAGGTGCATTTCACATCACTTGTCTAGTGTTATTCACTTGTGATTGCTGTGCAGGGGAAGGGTGGTAGCCATGGCTCTGGCAGGAATTATTAAAGGGTGACTGCACACTGAGCTGAAGGAGCTGCTCTCATTGCATTCTGTCAAACCACAGAATGTTCCTAATAGTGCTGGGTCTCCTAATATTAATCAATGTTTCCATCAGCAACTTGGCTCATGAAAAAGAGTACCCATAAAATTTGTGGAAAGCACCAGACTAGAGGGGTTGCAAACACTATGCAGAATGTTTATGATTTAAAAAAAAAAAAATCTTAACATATCAGTGAAGAAGAATCTCCTAAATCAGTAAGACGTAATCAAGATACCTAAGTATTAAGCTTATGAAGGATCAGATGAATGTAATCACACAGGAAAGCACTGATTAGAGAATTGTTCTGTAGAAGGAACTATGGGTCAGCGTGGACTGTTCACTACATGTGCATTGACCACGTAATGCTGCTGCTGCACAAAACTCAGATGCCATCCTGCAGTATATCACCAGCAGTGAGGAATGTAAGACACAATGAGCTGATACCCTGGCTCTGCATGGCACCCCAGAGGCCTCAGCTGCAGCACTGCCTTTGTCTGTGGGCAGCACTCCTTAATTGCAGAGAGCCCTTAGTGCAACAGGAACGAGGTGGTTTTAAAAAAATCACAGCTCTGACCTGTGAGGAGAGACTGAAGCTATCAAATTCGTTTAGTCTCGGAAAGAGGAGGGGAGGAGAGGGTGTTTACACAAACCATGATTAGAAGAAAAGTGGCTGTAAGAGGGAAAATGATGAAATGTACGATTTTTACCACATCTCTTGGGGCTGAGATAAGAAGTATTTTCTTGTAAATTAAACTTAAATGTTTAGATTTTATATTAGAAAAAATGAGTCATTGGAGGTATATATCAGAAGCATATGAAAAGGGATTTGGCAACACAGCATTGCTGAAGCCAGTAAGTTCTACAGAGAGCCACCAGCAAAGATAACATTGCATTTGTAATAGAGTTATTCCTCTCCCTGGTGCACACCGCATATGGTGACTCTATTTCCTCAGGTCTTTCCTCAATGCACACCTTAAAACAAGAGCAAGATGGGAATTGCTCACTCCTGATCCTTCCTTGTGAAAAGGGAGCAGCATTGAATTCAACACTCAAGACTTTTCATCCTCTTGCACAACAGGACCTGTGCAGATTTGGAGCATCTGTTACAGATAGTGAGATTCTGTATGTTGCGGCTGCTTTCCTTGTGTAGTGTCACAAGATCCAAACCAGATATTACAAAGCTTCTTCTCTCAGAGTCACTTAAACCTGACTGAGGCACAGCTTTTTAGGGGTGTGCCTGATTCTTATAACTCACACAAATGATCGTGGCATAATTGTCACAATTTGGCATAGTACATGTAAGAGAAGACCAATACATTTCCTTGGCTCACTGAGCTAGGCCTCCTTTGTACTAATTAGAATTCTCTGAGTACAAAAACGGCACAGAGATAGAAATATTAATTCATATTTTACAGAGAAAAGCAGCCAAATATTGGCATAAGTCACAGGATAACAGCTTGATCCTGCAATCCCCTGCTTGCATGAATAGTTCCATTGACTTTTTGAGTTTGCAGGAAGCAGGCTTTCCAGTATAGCCCAAGGATGCTGGCAATTTGCCCATGAAAAGAGTTAAGGAAGGTCTAATTCTCCATTAAGGCTGGAGAAATAGGCCTTGGCTGACGGGAATGTTCTACAGTAGACAGAGCCAAGCAAAAGCACATACTGTGCAATATATCAGTCTAACAAAAATTTGCTATGCTACTGATATGAAGGACCTAGCAGAAAGCACATTACATTTCAGAAGTTTGTTTTTTTAAACTGATTTTGGACTCTTCAAACCAGCTCTTCAGATGTCATAACTGCAGGTCTCATTAACAGGACTGCTTCCATGAGAACTAACACTCCAGGTACTTCACACAGACAGACTAATTTCTGGTTCAGAGATGAAGGATGTTACAAATTCAAGGCATATAATTTCCTCTACAAATGAGATCAATCATGCTTTTCCATTGTATTAAGTATTCTGATAATATTTGAAGCTTGTTGGAAAAGCATATTTATGTGTAAGTACATTAATAAGCATGCTGCTTTGCAATGCTGGCAATGCACAGTGTTAAGAAAGAAAGAAAGAAGACCAAAACCCTAAGTGAAATAATGAAAAGCCTGGTACCTTCTTTGCTTATAAGTTCTCTCTTTCTGGCATTCATGGGCAGGAAAGAAGTGTTACTGTGCAGTTCAGAAGGAGAAGTGCAATGCTGACATTTTTTGATTGAAAGATTAATAGGTTCTTCCAGCACTTTTTGGGTAGAAAGAGTTAATTCATTAACTACATCTTGCCCAGCAGCATCCAAGCTGTTTTCTAGTGGATGATCTACAATATTGAAGTCTTCATTTTTCAGCTTCAGGGGGAAAAAAAAAAATAAAAACAACAAAACAAAACACACATTTTATTGTTAGTTTTCTTTCTGTCTTAAAAAGAAGTAAATTTGTAACTAGTCTTCAAATACCATATGAGGAAAACTTTACTTACTGAAATAGCTGCCTTTGACTACCAAAACATGCTATCAATGAAAGTGGATTCCCTTTCAGTAGAGGAGTTTAAACGATTCCTACCTTGCACTTAGTGCTTCCCTGGCATTCATCACCTGGTGCATGGCTAGCGGCAGCCTCAGGACTCAGGTCACTTGGAGCGCTGCCCAATACCAGGTTGTAACTGGGCACTGACTCTGGTGGAGTATCACAATCACAACGGGCTCTTGGTGATGGGCAAAGAGTTTCAGCGGCTGCAGCTTGCATCTGTGGATCAGCCGAGCTAGATAACCTCATTGAAGGTAATTCCATTTCTAAACCGTTGGAAAAGCCCACAAGGCTTAAGGATGCCAAATGCTGAGAAAAATAACAAGAAAAAATGAACAATATGTTAATAAGCTTTTCAGCAGAAAAATATTACTGTTCTTTCTATAATGGATGAGATAATCCATTTCAGCTATAGGTAATGAAGCAGCTGTATCATATGTCTACTGTAATCTTATATGATTTCCAAAAGCTTTACTTTCTACTATCAAAACTGAAAATTGGAAAGATACCAGAGTTACTTTTCCGTGATTTACAAAAAGTGTCTTCTTCTGATCAGTCTAAAGGATCCCGATTTTTTACTTCCTACAATAAACGGAAAATCAAGACATGTAGAACACTGTACTAAGTCAATTCTTGATATAAACCTTACTAACTACCGTTAAGTTCTTCCAGAAAAAATAAGATTCAGATCAGACTTTTTATGACTTTATTCAAAAATCATCAGATGATTTTATTCAGAAGGAAGATTCAGAAGAAATAAGATCCAGATCTGACACAGATAAAACACTTTATACTATAAATAATGGTGAAAAGTTTAGGCTAGCTAGTGAGTCTGTCCCATTAAAACCTACGCCACTTACGCTTTAAATATCATAGCATAAATCCAGAAACATCCTACATGTGCTAATGAGGAAAGGATGTAACATGTCTAGTTTTCAAAGAAAAGGAATTTTTACCAAGGTTTCTGAAATAGCTTCAGTAGCATGCATTTTCTACTGTCTCATGATTTGTCACTGTCAAAACCACAGAAATACTGCTATGCAAAACAAAATAAATCCACCCAAATAGGTGACTTCCTTAAGCTGCCTTACATCCAGGAATGTGTGTCTGTGCTGAAATCATTTCTCTCCTAGTGTCCGTATGAAGCAAATATAAGTAGTCTTAAGAAGTATGGAGATTTGTGTCATTTGAAAACATAGTTTTCCATTTATTTCATCACAGTTCATTGGTGTATCACCCCTGATAACTGACTGAATAAATCCTTTCCATTTGACTACAGTACTGTAAGTAGCACTCACTGTAATATAAATCAAGACAAAAGAAAATTGTTGATTGTTCCTGAATTAGAGTTTAATTTCTTTGTTGTACTTGCTTTTCTGCTAGACGCCTGCGACTTAGAAGTGAATCTGAGATAGGACCATTTCCTAGATTTAATTAGTATTTCTCAACTGTTACTCCATTTTGGATTTTGATACCATCATAATCCAACAGTGGTAAAGACAGTAGCTTAGATTAAGCTGTCAGTTCTGCCTGTGTATATCCTATATAATGCCAAAGAAGCCAGTGTTGAATTCCTCTGCTTCCATCACCTATCACCAATGCACTAAGAGAACTCTCTGCCCACAGACGTTAATTTTCACCTACGGATGTTTCTTGATTTCCCTTTCCTCAGTTTGCAATATACATTACAGTAGGAACTCTGCCAAAAAAGTGAGCACTTACATTCAATGAAACAAAATAGCCTGCATTTGAGACAGAAAGAGGTCAGCTCTTCTACAGTGCTAGGGCAAGTTTGTTCCATCTACCACACAGTGCTCTAGTAAGTCTGTTCTAAAGAGTCCTTTCATGTAAAAGGTACCCAGAGAGTGCTGAGTCTCTGCAGCCAGAGCATTGGCCATTTCCCTCCTATTGAGTTAAATCAGTGCTCCCAAATCTAAGCTGCATGAGCTATAATAACTTCTTGGAAGCAGCTGGAACTAGTCAACCATGTGCTTTCTACCTTACATTTAAGCTGAAAACTAGAACACAGTAAATGAGGAAATGCATTGGTGGAGGCAGAGCTTTCTGTACGCTCGCTCTGATCGAGCATTGGTATGAGTGTTCATGTTTCAAACCTATGTAAGTAGGTCAGAAAGGAATCTAGCTTTCATGGTCACACATCCTAAGAAGTCTGCAAAGATCAAAAATGTTCATTTGCTGTCATAATTTTCTTGTGATAGGTTCCTGCACATGGAGTGACAAATGTGGCCTATCAAGAACACATTTTCCTTTCCATACCATTGCTCTTTTTATCACAAGCCTTTTTCACATGACAAAATAAACATGAGAATTGTTCTCATATACAGAAAACAAATAAGTAGAATTAACGCTTGAACTGAACAGATGGACATGATCAGCCTTGCCTTTCCCTCTTATTTCAAACCCCACTGTGATTATTAATCAAGTCCCTGTGAGGTAGTTAAATATTTATTTACTCAGATTCTCAAAATCACAAAGCATCCACAAATTCCTGTCTGAGTTAATAGGAACTACCTGATGCTCCATTGGAAATGCACATGCTGAGGCACACACGTGGTAGGCATACCATTCAAAGCTGCATAGAAAATTAACTGAAGACCTTGTGGCTATTCACTTCTTCTAACCACACACATATTCCTTTACCTGTGCCATAAGAGCATGCCATCATCTATTACGCATTGAGACCTGACCCTGCGAAGACCCGTCAGTGTGTAACTGTATACAGTGCAGACAAAATGTTAGCCTCACTAAGACAATGATAGGCTTACTCCTGGCTTCAGTGAGACAAGTTCACTGGGACAACTCTTACTGTGGGAAAAAAAAAATAGAAACACACACACAAAAGTTTGTAGTAACAAAAATGTTTTGAAATGTGAAATTCAACAGCATTACATACCTTTTTAGTCTTCTAGATAGCATCAGTTTCTTCAGAGATCTTTTTAGATTATATAAGCCAATATAAAACCTTATGCTTGTTAAAAGGAAAAAAGAATAATGAGGCCATCAAACTGCCATCTGTCTTTCCCTTGGGGCAAAAGTTAATTTTGTGGTTATTTTAATGATGAAGCAACATTATGATCTTTCAGTGCAAAATATTAAAACTCACAGTTAAGAACAGACACATTCCATTCTGATCCATGGAGCTGCTGTCAAGTGTGAAGTGAACAATGCACTGGGAACAAGGCTCATTAATAGCCTATTAATTCACTCCCTAAAATAATCATTTCTTTTGCCATTAGCAAAAATTTCTCTTTTCCCTTGAGAGTTCAGCTAGTTTTTGCAAATGGGATGCCTTTAAAGAATTTATCTCAGTTTTATAAAAGCTCTATTGCTTTTACATTGACCATTTGAACAACAACAAGCATTAATTATGCTCTTGGATAGAGGGTGGCTTCAGCTGTAGCTTAATTTGGAAACTTTTGACATTTTAATGTACAGCCTGGCACATTGAACTACATCTGTGTCATTATAAATGGAATTCTCATTGTCTCATAATTAATTTTGGTCTGATGATCCTTATATTATAATGACAGCAGCATCACCACCCCAAAATGCCTTCTACCACAAACTTCATAGCTATGGTAGGGAAAGGTAAGAAGAAAGAACATGCAAAGTGCCTTCAGAGAACAAAAAATAAGCATATTGTTCAAATATTTCTTTGATCACTGTTGCATTTAAAATGTCCAGTGTAAACATGCAGCACTAATACAGAAGAATTCTGAGAAGCGAATACTTACCTTGAAACACTGGAATTAGGATTTGTTAGGGTTGTTTTGGCAAAGTCTCAAGGCTGTTGACATTAAGTGTCACAGATAAAGAAAGCTAAAACTAGGAACCGCCAATTCTCTTTGCTATAAGAGAAATAACATGCTGCAAATGGTTGCAGAATAATGAACGGCTGCTATTAAGTGGAGCAATCCCCCTGGCAGCTCGTTATGCTAGGAGGTTAAACAAATGTACTACTCCAATCCAGTTGCTTAACTCACCGCACACAGCGGCACTGATAACACAGTCTACACATTTCCTATTTGTATTTCCCAATTTCGGAATAGAATCCAAAGGATTTCCTTTCCAATTTTGTGAGAAAAGGAATCCAAATCTTTCTTAACAGTCTGTCTGAATAAACTGGAGCTGACTTAAAGTGGAAGGAGGAAGAGATTGTATGGAGCAAGCAGCATCATGTTTTATTTATCCTTTTTTCCAGGTCAAAGGAAAAGGTTTTGTTAAATTTCGAGCCTGAGAAATGTACTTAATTGCATTAAGCATGAGTGTATTTCTGCTTAATCAGCTCCATTCTTTAAATTCAAAAAATATTCTGATACGTTAGGAATTTGCAGGACACTAAATTCCAGGCTGTTATCATTATTTCTCTCACCTCTAATCCCCTTAAAATTAATAGTAGCTAGAAAAAAAACCCAACATTGCAACAACAAAGCTGCCTCAGTCCCAAGCTTGGACTCAAATTCCTAGGGATTGATACTAAATTATTCTTACTTTCTGTCACTCAGTACTCACAACACACTCAGTGCAATAGCAACAAAATTAAAACCTGTGCTGTTACACCAAACCCCTCTTCCACAAATTTCACCTGCTTTTAATGATAAATAAATAATCACCTGCCACTAAGATGGAAGAGCTGTCAATAAATTTTCAGACAAATGTGCTGGGGCAAAATACCCATTAATGCCACCTACAGCAGACTAAGTTTAACTTCTTTCTCTGATAACCCTCTAGTAACAGCAGCACTGGCATGTCAGAGCCTAGAATGCATCAAGTCCCAAAAGATGCTAAGTGGTTGCACCATGAACTGTCACTGTGATGACTGTCAACAAGGCTAATTGCATGAAATGCCACCATTGCATATAATTGGAATAAACCAGAAGCCTCTCTCAGAGTGCTCTCAAGAGTGCTCCTTGGATAGCATGAAATATTTTCTAGGATTTCCCTGTTTCAAGTACTTTATGATGCTTAAGACAAAGAGGGCTTTTGAACTAAGAATCTGGGACTTACTGTGACTCAAACAGAACATTATAAAAGTGATATAGCACTATACAAAGTTTCCATGTGCTTACACCTTGTTTGCTATTTCTGGTCACCCTGTCACAAAAAGGATTTATCAACACCATGAAATATAGGCAAAAAAGCCGAATACTTAGAAGAGCAAAGTACAGGATGGACTCCAGTAAAAAAAAACCAAACAAAAAAAAAACCAAACCAAAACAACACACCAAAAATGAAACACAACAAAACCCAAAACAAACAAAACGCACTAGAGACAAGCAACTAGAGAGATGAGCAATCACTTTTCAGCTTCAAAAAGAAATGTTTGAGAGGAAATTCAATATAAACCTACAAAATATAGATATTATGAAGGCAGTGAATACAGAGTGATTATTCACTGGGTTTCCTAATAGAAGAACAAGAAGACATCCTACTGAATTTTCAGGTGATAGGCTGAAACCTGTGAAACCAAACCTGTGTTTGACAGACACTTGACTTGTTGGAGAGAGTCCAGAGGAAGGCAACAAAGTTCATCATAGGGCTGGGACACCTCTCCTATTAAGACAGGCCAAGAAAGACGGGCTTGGTCAGCCTGGAAAGGAGAAGGTTCTAGGGAGAGCTGAGGTGACCTTAGAGCAGTTTTCCAGTACTTACAGGGGAACTACAAGAAATCTGGAGAGGGGTTTTTTTTGCAAGAGAATGTATAATAGGACAAGCTGAAAGAGAGTAGATTTAGAGTAGATATTAGGAAGAAATTCTTCATTATGAGGGTGGTGATACACTGGAACTGGTTGCCCCAAGAAATTGTGGTGGGCCCATCCCTGGAAGCGTCCAAAGCCAGACAGAATGGGGCTTTGAGAAACCTGGTCCAGCAGAAGGTGTCCCTGCCATGGCAGGGGAGTTGGAAGTAGATGATGTTTAAGGTGCATTCTAACCCAAACCATTCTGTGATTCTACTGTTCTATGAATCTACTAACTGACAAGTGTTTCAGAGGACAGAACCACAAGTGCCTAAGCCAGTTAGGTTTTTAGGATGAATGGAGGTGGTGCAGTGTTCCACTGTCCAGGACCAAACCCAGCAGCTGGACAAGACAAGGAACCCTCCCTCCCTAAAGTAAAGGTCCTGCTCCTATCTAGAAAAAGAGTTGCACTAAAGGAGTCAGAGGAGAGATGCCCGTCTGGCCCTTCAACACCAATGTCTGTTCCAGCAGTAGCTGAGACTCAAGCTACAGATTTGTGCTATAGATGTACAGTAATTATGAGATTTCTTCAAATGCTAGGTACAGCTGTTAGACCTCTTGCTCATCACAGCCACAAATGACAATTAGGTACATGTAAACAAAACAGGAATTGTATGCCCTTTATTACTCCTGAAAACACAATTAGGCCAAAAATATCTTATTATTCTCATCTTTTCTCCAGAATAGATGACCTCTCCAGTCCTGTGCGCAGATTAATATCTCAGTAACATACTATATAAAAGCAACAGGAGTATCACATCATTGCAGAAGGTTAGAAACCCTTCCTACAAAATTGTTAATCTATTTGAGAACTCAGTCCTTCACACTGCAACTTAGCAATTCAATAGCTTGAACTAAATCTGTTCCCTAGAGCTTGCCAAGATTCCCCAGAGAAAAAGTTCAGGTATCATAAAAAATTTTCTCAGCTTTGTCCTCTGTCTTGCTGGCATTATTACTGGAGAAGTTGGGTATTTGACAGGCATGGAAGCAGAACAACTTCACAATCTAAAACAGAAGTCCTGGCTACATGAGTGAAGTATACTGACAGGGGAGGGTGAAGAGAATATTTTGCACAGATAGAAATCTTCCATTTCTCTTCCCCTAGTCTTAAAAGTTGCTAATTAAGCCCAAAGCTCTGTTAAGTGCAATACTCATCTCAAAAAATCAGTGATCTAAGTACAGAAACATTTATTCTGCACAAAATATTTGATTCACAGAGAAAGAATATTTAAAGGAATACACAGGAAGACAGAAAGACTGATAAAATGTCACCACTGATGTTCAAAAACAGTGAAACAAGCCAAGCCCACACATAAGTGAAATTACATGCTTTAGAGACTATACTATACACATGCATTCTAAGCAGGTGGGCACAGAGAGCAATTACTCCGGCATTTCAGATAGCAGTAGCCTTGATGTCAGTGTTTCTGACCAAGCATTACTTGGACTCAAAAGCACTTATATGGCATACAAGTGCCTTACACCATTGAGTAGCGGCTGTGCTAGCACTTCTCTGGGATGATCTGAATAAAGTACTTGTGATTTCCTCATTTATGATTAATGTTGTGATCCCAAACTATTAATAGAATCTGCTCGACATTGTTTCACACATAAGTATGATCCTGTATGCAGGCAATTCATCTAGTTATCAGTCAATGGTGTCACATGCATACCATAAACATGTTTCAAAATTAATGCACAGATGTTTAATTACATGAGCAATGAAGCCTTGCTCCCTCCAAAATAAACAAAACCACTGGGCTGATGGAAGCTTTTAATTTTGACAGATCTTGGTAAACATACCACGAAACAGTTAATTATAAGTTTTGCCACGTCCTGGTTTGTACTGCTTTCTCTTCAATGAAAGAATCTCAGCAGCCAGAGAATTGCTCCACTAGGAATGCTACACACCACAGACGCTGTCAGAGTTCAGCAGAACTGCAATACAAGGCCAAGAAGTCCAGTACCAAATATTCTCCAAAGGCAGAATAAAATTCTTCTCCAGGTAGCAAAAGGCTTCTCTAGTTATTTTTTCAACCATGTTTTCCAAGTGCATTCACGTTTTCCATGTCCTCCAAGAACGTGAGAGAGATGAAATGTTCTGAATTTGGGCCATTGGAAAGTTAAATGGACAAACACCTATACAGAAATTTTTGTCTGGAGATGAGCATGAAGTAATTTACTCAGGTGAAACATAGATGAGAATGTATAGACACATCCCCTTGTTCTTAAATAGGAACTAATATAAACCTAGATTTAATCTGATTGTCAGCAAAAGCAGTTAGACTTTTTAAAACAGCATTTACAAAGAATGTATTTCAAGGGCTTCCTTAGTGTACTGTTTCCCTTCATACTTCTCATTAGTCATTGCCAGAGCTGTCAGTACATTGTGGCTTCACCCCAAACAGATGTATACAAGCAAATATGGGGTCCTGATGAATGAGGAATGCCCTAATTTCTTGCAGAGGTGCCAGGCACAAGAGCATATGCTTCTCAGCACCATTAGAAAAATTTCTTGTTTGTTTTGGTCTGTTTTTCCCTTTTCTAGGACTATCTTCCTCTTGCTGTCTTCTCAACTTGTACAGCAACAAATCAGACCTTCTTCCTTTTTTCTTCCCCTAATTTTTCCATCACACTACACTAGTCTCTCTCTTGCACATCTGCTTCCACTTTCTTTCCTCTTTCTGACTTTTCTTGTTTAAAATGTTGAGAATAAGCTTCCTTTACAGGTCCAGAAGATAAAAGACAGCTTCTTCAATATGCATGTCGGAAAAGCCTCTAGACAGTTAGTTAGCTAGCCAGTCATTTTCACAAACAACTTTGAGGGTGTGTCTGCATTATAACAAAAGTACATGCTCCAGTTCATAGTCTTGTTCAGGCCTTAAATACACATCTTCAATTTTTACAGTCATATCCTAAAGTAAAGGTAACCCTATCCTAGAAAATTTACACAGCTTTCCTTAGTCCTGTGCTCTATCGGAGGTCAAGGGAGATTTGGTCCCACATGTGAAAGTTCAGAGCCAAAGAGCATCATCTCAGAATGTTGTGCTACCATCAGCCTGATCCAGAAATTCCATCACACCTACAGGGTTAAGTTAGCAATTGCAGATTTCTTTGTGGCTTCCAAACCTGATTCTCATGCTGCTTCTAGACATTTAGTAATCATTACTTTTCCATGCCTCTAAAATTCACAGAAGGATCTCGAACGACTCTCTGATTGCATATTGCATCATAAACATGTTGGGTCAACAGAGCTACATGCTGAAGAGTAATAAAATAACTTCCTTTGGGTGCTAGTTTAGAAAGACAATATCCCACACACAAATTCCAAGAAAAAATATCCGTGAAACACTTCTACATGGTACACAACATGAGTCATACACAGATGTACCAAACAGATTTGAGCAAACAGAATATGCAGTGCTGTTTGGGGTGTTTTAAACAGTCTGTAAAAGGCAGCCTCTTTGCCTCAAATGCACAGGTGATATCCAGAGCCAACAAGGATCTACTGATAAAGATCAGCCCTCCTGGTTTTCTTTATGCTGCATCTTCAATAGTTAGGGCTTCCCAGTAGGTAGGAGGATCAAAGCATGGCTCTATTATGTGCTGAAGTATTGTAGCGATACAGAAACCTATGATTTTTCTGCTTCTACATGAACAAGAAGGAGCATACCAGAATTATACCCCTTTCAGACACAATATCTTAAGTAACAATTAATGGTGTTATTTCCAGGGCAACTACTTTGAAGGATGTTCCTCAGGCCTGATTTCATCAGAATCTCTGACTAGTCCCCCCTCTCCAATTCGCCCAGATTAACTGCTGCTAGCATGGTAGCTAGCAAGTGCTAGTCAGTTAACGCCCTAGAGATCGGGACTACATAGAATTTTCTCAGTGAAAAATAGGCCTTCTACTTATTTACCAATCTCATGCTTAAAAATCATGCCAGCCAGGTCTAAACACTACTATTTGCTGATCCTGGCTACAGCACAGTACAGCATAGGTTAGGCTATGACTGTCTTCCAATATCCAAAAGCCATTTTGTTGACATTTACTATATTTTAATTTTTTCAACCTGATTGCAAGTTCCAAAGCCATATCACATTCAGCATTATCAAATTATGCTTTCCCTTTAAAACATATTTTTGGAAAAGTTCTTTATACCTTTCTCTCTGGGTGGAAAGATGATTGTTGCAATGTGCTCTCAGGGGAGTGACTGCTGACACTGGCTTCTTCCAGTGACTCTGACAGGGAGGGACTATCACTTTTGTCAAGAGGAATTACAGGCTTCTGGGCATCAAGTTCAGTGGAATTCTCACAGACCTAGAAATCACAATTAAGAATTTGTGTTTTCAAAATCTCAGAATGAAGAATCCACATCAACTCGCAGCATACAAAATATGAAAAGACTGGCAAGACTCTAAAACTACAAAGATGTTTGAAGTAACCCTAAACAGAAAGATAAATGAACAGAGAAAGATTTTGAGATTTCTCTCAAAAAATAATGAATTTTAAAAAGATAAATAAATAAAATCAATAAAGCTGCTGAAATGTACAGCTATTTCAAAAGCCTGAAGTCTGCCCCTAGAGGTAAGCCTCTTTAAGAGCTATTCAGGGTAGGAACTCCACAGAATTTACACAATGGGAAGTCCCAGCCACCTTTCCACTGCAATTCTCACTGTTTTGAATGAGTTTCAAAGCCACTTTATTGTGAAACTATCGTGGTTTAAGTCCAGCCAGTAACTCAGCACCACGCAACTGCTAGCCCACTACGCCTCTCTTCATCTTCTGCCTTGCAGTTTGGATGTTCACCACTTAGCACTGTCCCATTTTCAAAAGCAGGATTCTTAACAACAGAGGAAAAAGGGAGAAATTAGCCCTGCTGACAAAGCTGTAACTATAACAGCATGTATGAATATCGACTAAAATCTGAAAGGTCATGATGCAGTAGCAAAAGGGATCATCAGTAGAATAGGAAACAACTCTCAAACCAAAAAAAGTGTTCTTCACTCTCTTTCCACTAGTATTCAGAATCAAAAAGGAATCTATTTCAAGGACTCAGGGATTAAAATTTCCATAAAAAGGAGTTTAAATAGGGAAACTACTGCAGCCCTCCAGTTACCTATTCAGAAAGCAGGAATGATGATGCTTTTACTCTCTCATCTACTGCTCACCTTGTCTATTTAGAGATCCAGATGTTTGGGATCCAGGTTGTTTATGCATTTTAAAGCAAATTTTGGTTCAATCTGCACGAGGCCTGAAGCCTCTACTGAATACAAACATAGACAAGACAATAACAGAAAGTTCAACCAAATACACAAAATCTCAAAGGCATCTCCCATTTCTGATCTTACATTGCCTACATGCAATAGGAAAGAACTTTTTGAGAACTTACTTGGTCTTCTTCTTGTATTTGTTGCTGAACTGGGGCTGGCTGCCTCACAATGTAGTTGATTTGGCCAACTATGGTCTGTTGAACATGCTGAGGTGGCTTAGCTTGGTTCAGCTGCAAGCTGGGCTGTCCTTGAGCCTGCAGAAGAAGTTCCAAATCCTTTTTCATCTCCTCCAGTTCAAACTGGTGATGCATTATGTCCAGGCTCGGCTGGATTACTTGTTTGTGGGTGTTCTCATTCTGACCTGATGGTGGCGATGCTGGTGACAGCTGCTGCTGCTGTGATGGCTGCTGTAAGTGGTTCGATTTTATCTTCTGGAGATGACCAAGTTGCACTTGCACAGTTGATGTCTGCAAAGAAGCCTGAGTGCAACATGGCTGTGAATGGCTTGTGTGTACTTGCTGAGCTTCATGTGATACAACAGCATAACCCATGGGTGCACTCTGCTGCAGCTGCTGGGATGGCAAGTGCTTTCCCATCCTGCCAGACATATTCTCTTGCTCTGATCGTGACTGCTGCTCCAGCCCAGACTGTGTTAGCTTCATAGGCTGGGGGGCACCCCGTGGCTCTTTGTCATGTTGCTGCATGCTGTACTGCAGAGGAAAGTGCTGCTGGTACAGTTCAGGAGGCTGATGAAAATTTTGATGGGTGTTTATGTCTTGGTAAGAAGGCAGAGATTTTTTGGGGTGAGGCATACTCAGGCAGTGTGAGCAATACACAGATGTAGGACACTGAATGGCAGGTGGAAACTGATGTGGCTGGCTATTCACAGGCTCCAGTTGTGATGCTGGTGCACAGTGCCCATGGTACAAGGGAGTCTGTAACCCTTGCACATTTCCACAGAGTAGCACATCTGAGGGAGAAATGTGTCCACCTTCCATAGTGAAGCCCCCTAGAAAAAACAGCACATTTACTCCATCCTATGATTTTGACAGGTTTACACAATAAAAACTGCAAATGGTGGCTATCTCTTTGTCTTCAAATATAAAAGGTATTTAAATATCCTATGCAAAAAGTCCTTCAGCATTCTTTCAAGGCAAGTCTTCAAGATTTTTCAGTGATTTAAAATCATGCCAAACTCTCACTGATATAGCGGAACTCACAGTTGAATTACCAGCAAATGCTCTGAAAATTTGATCTCAACTTATTTTATTGTAACTGACAGTTTATGCTTTTATTTTTTCCTAAAGTATGGTTTATAAAAAAAGCATGGGTACAAAATGCAACTTCCAGGGTGAAAGTGACAAAAATAAGATACTGATATTATGTAGGTGAGAATCATAAAAGCTAGAAATAGAAGTGACCTATGAATGGAGCTTGTCCATGCTTTCAGTCAAGAAAATATTATTACTTGCAATATTTTTAACAGAGTTTTAATCCATCTAATTTTAAATATCTTAAAATGGGAAGAGAACCAATCTTTTAGGTCATTGGTTGGACCACCGTACTGAATTTACTGTAAAAACCCGCTGCTGCTGGGAAATTTATAGCCAGTAGGAAACAAAGTCACTATATGCACATTCATTATATAAATAGCATTGTAATTATTGTTCAGCAGATGTCTTAAAGCCATCTTTATGCCCATTAACTGTGCCTCAAGAACTGCTCAAGTCCCTTGGCCACTAAGGTACTAAAGGATGCGAGGAACATGGGTGTGACTGAGTCCAGCTGCTCCTGGGTAAGGAGAAATAGCACAGGACCCACTGCAGGCACTCCATTGCACCCAGGGCTCTCCTTAAAGGACTGCCAGAGTGACAGTGTTGTGCAGTTATTGCTTGCTGGGACAGAACTTAATTTCGTATATGCCAGGCAAAGTCAAGGCTGTTTTATAGCCAGTGATGCTACATTTTAAGTAATTTCAGTTGAAATCTTTGCGGTAGTACTGCATGGGGTTTCCACTAAACAAGCAGCTGTGTTCTTACATTGTGATTCTGTAAGACCACCAAAGATTATATTTATACAGTGTATTTCTAGGTAATGTTTATAAAGCAATATTTATATATGTCTTTTAATAGGTGGATTCATATAACTGGAGGAAAAACCAAGTTCAACCACGCTAACTTTTCTTCAGAATTTGACAAGAGGTACAGAACTGAAAGACAAGCCTGGAAAGGAGTGCACTTCAGGGAAAGTACTGTATTGTCAATATCTGTCTTATCTAGCTTTTGGCACATGCCCAATAAACAACAATATATTCTTCTTACCAAAACTGGACAGTTGTTTAGTCCAGTAGGAAGAATCCCAAGTAAATCTGATCTTCAGAGGAGGGTCTGTGTCTGTGTTACAATTTGTCTCTAACAAGCGCTGGATTTGAAATACAATCTGGTGACAAGTAAATGGACAATTATTTTATTCCCAATTATAATATCATAAAAAACATTTTATTTGAGAAACACTAAGTTCTTAAAGTTTTCACATTACTGCACAATTTCAAATAAGAAAATAAGTATTGCTCTTTACCAGTTCTTTACTGAAGAGAAATGGGATGCTGTTTTTGCTGCACACTGCCCAGCTGATGAAGTTCTGCACATGTTCTACCTGTCTGCTTAAAAGCACAACACCTTGCAGTTGTTGCTCCAATTTCTGCTTCCTTTCACTGGTGATTTTCTGTCAACAATGTGAATCAGTGGAAGAGAGTTGTCACTCTTCAGACACACATAATATACACAATCACTGGCACTACATTATGCATTATTTAGAGATTCGAACCACGTTAAACCATCAATCAAAAAAAAGAAAGCAAATCATATTTAACAGATATGTCTGAATTCAGGAAGATCAATGACTTACCCAGGAGCAAGCAACCCACATCATTCTGCTCTGGTTTAACAGAATGATGTAACCCAAGAAAGCTATCTTGTCTCTTACGATATACTCAGAAGAGGCCCAAGAAAATACATAAAAAGAGGGGAAGCATGCAGCTTTTCCTCAGAACAGTCTTCCAGTCTTCAGAAATTCATGACTTAGGGACCACGAAGACAGAGGTTATGTTACCACCCTCAACGCATTTTTCTATGGATTTGCCTCATTAATTTTGAACCCATGCACAATATCTTGCAGCAAAGAGTTCCATACTTATTAACCACTTATGTGAAGAACTATCTGCCCTTATCTGTTTTGAAATGAGGGCTTCATTTAACACCCCTACATGCACTTCAATACAGCCTGATACACGTACTTTAAGTGCATGCACAGTTTTGTTGCAAGTATAGATAACTCAAACTCTGAAATGTTGTCAAACCACATGAACCCTGAATTTACTTAATCTTCAATAATACAGAAATGAAAACATACATTCCTCTTTTTTGTAAAGCTACTTAGCTGAATACCAATATTTGAATTAAATATGTACATTCAAAGATCACCAGCAAGTGCTGAGTGCTTTGTCTTTGCAATACCTGCTAATATCACCCAAGAATAACTGAGAACTGGAAATTCTGATCAAACCCAATAGCAATCTTCATGCTCAACACATTTCAAAATAAAATCATATAGACTTCGACTGGACATCCCGAAACTGAAGACTCAAAACTTCAGGTTCTGTTACAGAAAGTAGGCAAGAGGATCATTTTTGAAACAGGATGTTAAATGTGCTACTATTGATTCTATAAATCAGTCATGAAAACCAGAAGCAGGCTTATTTTGTAAGTATTCAAAAGGTGCACACATATTATTTGTAACCACATTAGAAAATGTGGTTAATTCATGCCAATTAGACATTTTTCATCCTGAACCTTTGTCAACTATTGATTCCACATAAAATTCTGCAGGAAAAGAAAAATAAAAAAAATTGAAAACCTAAGCAAAGGGGCAGTAACTCTCACAGTCCACATTCTTTCCATCGCCACCGGGATTAAATTCAATTTAGTTTAATTTCCCACGGTATAAAAGGAGCTAGCCTTACTTACTTCAAGTTGTTCAAGAAGGTTGTTTGTTCGTTTATTGATTTCATTCATCAAAACCATCTTGGCTGTTTTTATCTGATTTTCTACCTTTTTGTATAAGTGTTTTACTTCAAGCAACCTATGGATAAGAGATGCACATCTCTGAATGAGCCAACTGGTATGTCATTTATTCAGAGCTTAGTAGCTGTTCATTATAAGAACTGATCTAAGTAGTGACAGAGAACTCCAGTGAAAGTTACATTTCCTTGAAGTTTTCCCACACTTCAAACATAGAATAGTTTGGGTTGGAAGGGATCTTAAAAGGCCACCTAGTCCAACCGCCCCGCAATGAGTAGAGACATCTTCAGCTAGAGCAGACTGGCCAGAGCCAATTTCAACCTGACCTTGAATGTTTCCAGGAATGAGGCATCGACCACCTCCCTGGGTAACCTGTTCCAGTTTTTCACCACCCTCACTGTAAAAATTTTCTTCCTTACAAGTAGTTTAAATCTACCTTCTTTCAGTTTAAAACCATTATCCCCATTATATTGCAACACACCATACTAAAAAGTTTGTTCCTATCTTTCTTAGAACCCCCCCTCACAAGTATTGAAAGGCCACAGTAAGGCTGCCCCAGAGCCGCCTCTTTCTCCAGGCCAAAAGAACCCAGCTCTGCCACACTGTCCTAGGGCATAGCAGAGATGCTTCCTCTCCCTGCTCATTTTTTGTGTGCTTCCTCTGGACCCCCTCTAACAGATCCATGTCTTTTCTTGTGCTGAGGATGCTGAAGCTCAAGCAGTACTTCAGGTGGGGTCACACAGGAGCAGAGTAGAGGGCCAGAATTACCTCCCTTGACCTGCTAGCCACACTGCTTTCGATGCAGCCCAGGATATGGTTAGCTTTCTGGGATGGGCATGCACATTGCTAATGAATGTCCAGTTTTTCATCCACCAGTATCCCCAAGTCCTTCTCAACAAGGCTGCCCTCAATCCCTTCATCCCCCAGCCTGAACTGATACCAGAGGCTGCCTCTACCCAAATGCAGGACCTTGCACTTGACCTTGTTGAACTTCATAAGGTCCATATGAGCCCACTTCTCAAACTGGTCCAGGTCCCTTTGGATGGCATTGCATCCTTCAGGCTGTCACACATACCACTCAGCAGTTGTCTGCAAACTTGCTGCAAATGCACTCTATTCCACTCTCTATGTTGTTGATGAAAATATTAAACAGTATCAGTGCCAAAACAGAACCCTGAGGTACACCACTTGTGATTTGTACTCTTTCAAGGTGTTTCAAATGGTTTCATTAATGCAGAAGAGAGATCGAACAGCCAACATATAATCAGTAGCTGAAAGCCAGTTAATATAATGAAACACTTTCATTTTTATACTACTCTTGACTGGAATTGCAGCTTCTTTTGAGGTTTCTTGAAGAAATAAGGTATTTTTAAATTAGTCTTTATTTATAATCTTTTCAAATTCTAGTTCAGGAACAAATCATACAAAGAAACATTAACTCTGAAGATTTCAGCTCTCGCACACCTTGTAAGGACTATGGAATCATGTATTACAATGCCATAACTTGTCAGTACCACTTAAATATAAATTTGACATTTCTAATCTTCCTATTTCCTAGCCTCCAAGTAAAAAAAAAAAAAAAATCTGCATTCTCTTCTGTTAACCTGCATTTAGTGAAAATATTTTAACTGATCATTCACTTTCACGAAAAAATAATGCATAGCAGTCACCTGTCTTCAATCTGTTTAGCTGAAACCTGAATCCCATTTTTTTTCTCTTCCACTTTAGTGATGACGTTTTCTAGGATAACTCTCTGATTTTGCAAAGCTTCATCAAGATGTCTGAACCTGTGAAAGAAGTGGAAATTCTCACGCTGTGGTTTTTTTTCTGTTGATAAGAAATGAACTGATCAGTTGATGAGTTTAAGGGACCAACTGCCTTAATTCCTCTCTGGTCACGGTCTCCTGCTTCCTTCCTACAAACAATGTTTTCTGTGACAGCTGAGCTTTATCGTCCCTCACACAGGCAGGCGCATCTCACAAAAAAGTGTCTCTACATATAGACAGTTCCTTACATGGCTTACACACTTCCACAGGCAAGCAGCATGCTCAAACTTTGTTTAATCTGGTGTTGTACAGCCATGATATCTTTGATAAAAGACAAACAGAAGTACTCAAACAATGCAAAGTACTGTGTTAATTTTGTGCCTTTGAGCAGAATCACAATGCATGCATACATAGTGTCTGGGCAGACAATACAATTGGGAAGGTACAAACTACAGAGAGCAGTGAATGATTCTGTGAGGGCAGTAAGCCACATGTTACACTGCTTGGGCATAAGAGAACTGAACTGAGTTTGCTGTGGCTTTTAAGTTTGAACTGTCCTGCAAGTAGCTTGCTGGAAGCTGACACTCTTAAATCTAAATTAGCTGCAGTTTTAGATAGGATTATGATTAAACAATCAATGTGTTGTACCTGTGTTCCTTATGCTCTGTCAGAAGGCAGCTATGGCATGTAAGGGTACCGCAGGTCTCACAAAACAGCTTGAGTGGCTCTTGATTATGCACTGGACAAAATAAGGAAAGCTCACCTGCTTCATTGTCTGTTGCTGAGGAATATAAAGCAGTGTTGTCATTGAAAAAAAATCATTATTGTTAAAAAAAGGTCTTGCCAAACTCTCACAGTTTCACTGAAAGTCTTGATGTTACTCTTAAAAAACCCATACCCTGGAACTATCTGATTATATTAGCAGGGTTTCTTTATACTTTTTTTCCTGGCTTTATATATTCTGCAAAGAGCATACCAAAGGGGTTCAGGAAGAAGTCGTCACAACAAATTGCTATTTTTCTCTAAAGTCTGATGAGTTTTAAATGTCTCTCATGATTTGGGCACTTGTCTCACAATTTTGAATGACCTGGTCTGGCAAATCAGTTAACAAAACTGTATTTTAAAAATGTAGAAAACCAAACATATTGAAAAAAACTAAAGTCACAGCAGAAGCAAGAATATCCTTTGCCCTTGAACAGTCACATGAGCAATTGTTTTTCAAATGTGTGTTTGTTGCAAATGCACTACATAAAATTCAGCAGCTAGGGGATATTGATATAGGTACTAAAACCTGTTCCGCTCCAAACAGTAATGTGAGGAAGAGTAAGAACAAACAGTGGATATGTAAAGTGGAAGCACTGCCATGCTCTAAAGAAAATATATCAAATTTCCTACTTTCTGGATTGCTGTCTACTCTAAATATTTCTGAGATAATAGAATTACTCCCTCCAGTTCAATTGGCTTTCCCCTCTCCCTCCTTAACATAATGTGCAAGAAGACAATGTGTGATAGATTAGGCCAAGATCTTTATGTAACATCATAACATACTTCACATCGTCATAAATTATTTATTACTGTATTTATGCTTTATTGCAGTATTGCATACTTTATTCTCCATGGAAGTTTATTGGTTTATATTATTATTGAATCAAATGCTAATAGCATTATTAAAAGAGGAAACTGAGCAGACGGGTTTTTCTTTCACACTCCAATATATTTTTCTATCAAGCTACAAATGAAACTCACCTCAACAGCCATTTTTTTTAAGAGTGTACTGCAAATATTTACGCATTCAAGCTGCTGACAATGCAAACAATATGTAACCAAGCAGGTTGTATAACCAATGTATAACCAAGGCGGATGTCAAAGATCACTTTTTCCTCCCCTATGGGGTCACATGTGGTAGCTTAAAAGAAAAATAAAAAGCTGATAGTAACTCCCTCCATTTCCATGAGTTAGAAAAGCCCTTCTGAGTGTTCAGCACCTCCAGAGCATGCAAGCTGTTTTTTCTGAAAACTCAGGATCAAATTATCCATATTAAACTCCAATTTTTAATGAGATGATGTCTTTAAGGTCCAAGTATAATGAAGCCTAGTCACAATCCTATATAATGATTTCACCATTTTTCTCTCTGAAGGGTTCTTTAGCCTTCAGATGATTGCAATCATGCCAGAGAAATCAGTTGGCTTTTTAGCACTGTGTCAGATTTAAGAGACAAGCAGATTTCAAATGCGAATTGAGGATAAAAATCAATAATATCTAATTACAACATAGACCCACAGCCTCTGCCATGTGTAATTCCCTGATTCAATTGACAGAACAGCGAGAACTGCAACTAAGTCATGGTATTCTCAACCCAATTTATACTCAGCCCAGAGCTACACTCTTCAGCTTTAAAATAAGTTGAATTCTTGCAAATCAGATGCTAAACAAAGGCACAAGCCTGTTTTTAATAGCAGATGTCTTGACCACAACTATCTCTGTTAATGTCTTGAAAAGAACCTCACTGAAGAACAGGGAAAATTCATTAGCCCTAAATTCTGAATTAATATCACTTGAGTCACATTCTTCAACAGTATTTTCTTTATCTCAGGTGGATCTCTAGAATATCTAACAGAAAGTTTGAAATCCCTGTTCCTATGATCAGTTGATGTAAACTCCAGAAAAGCAATCACATCTCAGCTAATAGAGTCCTCCCTCACCTTGCATAATTTGCAGTGACTCAAACTTTGATTTGATGAATTCATATTTAACTTGAAAGACTGAAAAAGATAGTATATAAAAGAAAAAAGTATTTTGTGCACTAGCCTATAAATAGTTGGTATGTCAGCATCAGATCATTTACTTCTGACAAAGTTCTGGCAAAAGGATTGTTTCTACTCAATTGCAAAGCACATATTTCTACTTAACAAGGAAAGAGTCTGTACCAATACTGAATGCCCTTCTAAAAAAGTTGGGACCAAAGGAGGAATAAGTTCTGGTTTTACGACTTCAAGCAGTTTTGGTGCTGTGCAGAACTTTGAAATTACCAAGGTTCACTAATTTCTAGCACTAATGCAGTTATTCCTCCAAGAATGCTGCTTAATCTGTCATAAAACTTTGGCACATGTTCTCAACACCTAGTTCTCCAGTTCTCAGCCAGTTCACTCCAAAAGCAGACTTCAATATTTTTGCATCTTGTGGTCACAGAGCCAGAAAGTTTCCAGGTGGTGTTTTTTTTGGGTTGTCTTTAAAAACCAAGCGAAAACAAACAAACAAACAAACCAAAACCCAAAACAAACACAAACCGTCAGGAAAAATGGTGTCTGAAAAACTGCAAATAGCGCAGTTTAACTTATGTGTGAACCTCATTTCAGCATCTCTTCATATTCATAACCAGCAGCAATACTCTGGCACAAGAGAACTGGAATTTTTGATAGTACCTCCAGAAGCGGTTCAGCTAGGAAGAATACACTAGAGCAACTATACAAGATCTAACTATTAGTGGGGAATTGGGGAAGGTGGGAAGAGACCAAAGTGATGTCCATTTTGTGTTATCTGTCTGGTTTTATGCTTACAAAGTAAGATCTGGTTTTAGACACGGGAGTTCAGTAACAGTTTTTAACTGAACTGTGACACAGACCATGCCCATAACTCCTCATTCTGGTTCTCAACAAACATGTTCAAAATGATGAAATCTTCTAACAAGCACAACCTCCCACAAGCTACTAGATGTTACAGAACACAATGGAGGTGAATAAAATACAGCTGTTTCCAAAAAGAATGGAGTAATTTCCAGTAACAACGACACCTCACAGTGAATCCCCTGCCAGCAGTATGTATTTTGTGGGCATTTACTGCAGACTCACAAAGGATGAATCAGTAGGAAAAAGAAATCAGCCTACTTAAAAACTACTCTCTTTTTTTACAATATGGCATTTTTCTGTGCTAGCCTAGTCCTGCTCCTCCCCACACTCAATTTCTAAATATAAATTTAAATGAAGGCTAGAGGTCTCAAAAATCACAAGAACTTGGCACTCTGCTCTCCTCCATGACCTCAGGAGTCACCAGGCTAAAGGTGCTGACTATCAGGCAGCTCAGCCATTCGGCTTTGTGAGCTGGGTCTCAGTCAGTGGGCAGTAGATGGCCAGAAGCAAGAGGATGTGCAAAGCAAATGGAGGGGGAACTGTAACAGAGCCGCAGGCTCTGCATGGCAGGGGGTAATCAGATGTCTTACACTGAGTGCAAGTACCACAAAGGAGAAAGAAAGAAAGGGTTCTCAGGGAAGCTAGGCTCTTTCAGTTCTGCCACCCAAGGAAGCAATTTTTTATCAAAACCAAAAGGAATAGGCAGGAGTCAATGCATTGGGGGGGGGGCGCTAAATGAGAAAGCAGTTTGTGTGTGCCCAACTTTTTCATTATACAGCACACACAAACCCACAACCAAGCCACAGGTATATTTTCTTATCATTATTTGTTAACAATATGAGCTGGTAATCATACTCAAAGTGAAATTATTAACAGAGCATCAAAACCAGACCTTATCTTGCAATCAACTCGAAAAGAAAACATATTTGTCCACCCAATCAGTTCATTTGACAGAGGACTTGGGGGGATTTGCGTTTATATTATTCTCTAGAAAACACCCAGAAAAAATTTTACATGTCATCTGTGCTTTGTTGTTGTTGCTATTCTTACAGACCTTTTTTGGTTTACACTTTGGTAACAGCACATCATGTCTCAAGTGCCTCAAACTGTTTGATATGAACACCAAGGACTTAAAAGAACTCCATCTATGGCAACATATAGGCTTCCACAAGCAAAATCCTAAAGAAAAAAAATAATATAAAAAGTATAATCAGTGGGCTACAACTATGTTTATTCCCGTTCTGTCTTCCATCTTCCTTATGAAGAATGATAGTGTAGCACAAACCCTATAGCACAAATAATGTCATATGTGAGCAAAGTGTAAACTTAGCTAATTATATAAAATTGCAAAACTCTTATTTTAGATTAAAAATACTTATGTAAGTTCAGGTCGGCATATTCCCGAGCATATTTGGGGCATATAACTAAAGAAAATAATAAGCAGTAACAGAAAATCATAATCCTTTGTGTGGCTTATAATTTTATAGGGATAAGACATATTTGACTGTAGGCTTCATACATTTGGCCTGCTGATGTCAATATGGTGGTCATGCCCAGGAAACATGTTTTTCACTCCAGGCTTTAAAAAAGAACATCCTACAGTGATCACAGCTTTTCACTCTGTTACTCTCCCTCCCATACCTTGTCCATATGCACAGAAATTGCCTTACCATAGTTTTATGAAGGAACTTACGCCAAAGAGGACAAGAATTACTGAAAGGGCAATGCCTGTTGCTATTGTAGCCTACCAAACCATAGCCCATTACTCTGCAGACATAAAAGGCATGTGGAAACACATATATGCAAAACCTTACAAATGCTGTGGAATGCTGGTTGTGGCAATGGCACTGAAGTTACAGAAAAATCTCAACTTCTCATAGACATATACATATCCTTCTGAGTCACATGCAAAGAGCGTGGTATCTATGACATAGAACCTGCAACTGCCCCTTTTCCAACTGAATAACTGATATGAGAAGAAACAAAATTTCAAAGTGCATCTTCAGTACCTGTGCAGCCCTTCAGGGATACGGACAGGAAGCGGTCTCCAGTTTTCCTGCTATGTCTGTGTTCCTCTGTACATGAGCTGCATAGCCACTTATTGCAGCTTGTACAGAGACTGTGAGCAGGTCTCTTCTCTTTACACGTAGAGCAGCTCTAAGGACAAAAGTGCAATTACATACAAGGATTACAAATTAGTCATACAAACTTAATAAAATTGTAGAATCATAGAATAATTAGGGTTGGAAAGGACCTTAAGATCATCAAGTTCCAACCCCCATGCCATAGGCTGGGAGGGACACCACACACTAAACCATGTCACCCAAGACTGCGTCCAACCTGGCCTTGAACACTGCAAGGGTCAGAGCACTCGCAACTTTCTTGGGCAGCCTGTTCCAGTGCCTCACCACCTTCACAGTAAAGAACTTCTTCCTTATATCTAACCTGAACTTCCCCTGTTTAAGCTTGAACTTGCTAACCCTTGTCCTATCTCCACAGTCCTTTGAAAAAGAAGGTCACGCTCCTTTTGATGCAACCCAGGATACGGTTGGCTTTCTGGCCTGTGAGCGTACACTGCAGGCTCATGTTCAGTTTCTCATCGACCTACACCCCCAAGTCCTTCTCCACAGGGCTGCTCTGAATCGCTTCTCTGCCCAACCTTTAGCTGTGCCTGGGATTGCTCCAACCAAGGTGTAGGATCTTGCACTTGGCTTGGTTGAACTTCATGAGGTTGACACTAGCCCACCTCTCAAGTGTGTCAAGGTCCCTTTGGATGGCATCCCTTCCCTTCAGCATATCAACCAAACCACATAATTTACTGTCGTGGGCAAACTTGCTGAGGTTCTTCCTCAGATTAATGCAAGTCAAAGAAGATTTTAAGAGTTTGGTTATTGTAAAAGGGAACAGGATAAAATTAAGGCTTGAAGTTCTTAAATTGGTTGTCCTTCTGTTTTCCAGCACAATCCAGCATAATTATGCTTCAATTATTCAGCAAAATTCTAGGGTCCAGGTTACATGTGATGTCAGAAGAAACAATCATAATGACTTGTTTCTTGTCAACTGAAAAGCCATGAAACTGAAATAAAACTTGTCTGATTTCAGTTAAGGAGGGTTAGGTTAAAAGTTACTTTTGAAAATGAGTAGTATGCTTTGCAATCGCTTTCTGTTAGTGTACTACTTACTGATGATTTTGAAATAAGTGTATGCTTTACTTTTATATATATGTACATATATTTAGATAGATAGATAATTCCTACCACAGAATAGATAGTCTAGATTACCAAGTAAATATGTGAAATGTTAGTCAAACATATCCCCTGAAAAATGGTTCTGATCTAACTACCATTTCCTGTTCAATCACATTATCCAGAAGCATTTGACTATATAATTTCTTTGTCATTAATTTGTCTCTTACTAATTACTATTTTTCTGTTAATTATTATTTATTAGTTTATATTATTTACTATAATTATTTATATTATTTAATTAAAAAAATCTATAGAAGCCACTTCTGCTTTCATTTACATGAATGCACATCAGAGCTACTTCAGCAGAGCTACTGAAAAAAAGACATAATCTACATATTTTTATTTAAAATTAGAGCTTAATTTAAAGCTATTTGCTTTAGCATTGTATGAACCACTTTGATACAGTGTAACTGTCAGAAAAAATACATAAAGCATGCCAGTTGTAAGGCAATTTAGAAAACAATATGAGGACACCCACATACTATTAATGAAAAACCTATTTCATATTCTTTAAGGAGCTGACTAGAAATGAGCTCAATTTATACCCTGATGTCGCATGTGGTCAACTGGAAAACATAAGACGTGAGAACATGAGAGGAACTGTAAAACTTAATTAACTATCATCTCTATTGATTCAACAATTTAGAAAATGCCCTTTATTATACAGACCATGCTGCCTCTAAGTGTCAGTAAAGGAGAAATTAATAAAGCTGCGCCTAAATGAAGTGGGTAATTTGATCTTTGGTATCCAGACTGATCTTAACTTACTTCAAGATAGCTGTAATGATACTTCTTTTAAAAAGGATTTGTACTAGACTTGAAACCCCTTCTTTGAAAACTCACAACTTTAATGTTTTTGACTTGCCATAGCCACAGATAAGTACTAATGGGCAGACTGAATATTGTGATACAATTTTACCATCATCAAAGCACAAAAGCTTTGCCACCACTTTATCTAACCCGAACATGTATAGGGTTACAATATACCTACTGTACTTATACATAGTTCTTGAATATTGCTACCACTCTGACTGACTCAACTGCCTAGTAATAGATGACAAAAATCACTTCCTATGGTGTTCTTTCTGCTGGGCATCAGCTTATCTGCCTTTCAGTTCGTTTACGATTGCATGCCAGAAGGGAAACATGAAGAGAAGGGTATAGCAGCATGCACTTACTACATAAATCCTTAAGCAAGCCCTGATAAATTTAATCTTTGCAGTGTCTCAGGGAATAGAAAGCCTGAGGAAAGATCAATCACAGTTCTTTGCCAGTTGTCTGAGTTTTAAACGATGGCATTAAGTAGAACATCTATATCCACCTAAATTCCAAGAGGCAAGTGTGTGGAATTCAAATTCATTTCAGCAGGAAAAAAAAAAAAAAATTGTTATGCTGAAATTAAATTTTACCATTCCCTTCAGTGGGGCTGGAATTTCATAGCGTTTTTCAAGAGTTTCAAAGTACTCCCAATCTTTTTAAAGAGATGGGACAATTCTTGACAATAAGATGACAAAGCAAAGCTTTAAATGCATTTGATTGTCAGGGCAGGGAAGTACTTGTGTAAGCTATTCTGCTGGTTTAGCCATTTGCTTTTCAGCAATGTTTTCCAAAGGTATGCATAATAATTTAAACCAAAAAGCCTAACAAAACTTGCATAACAAAATGCAAGGGCATTTATTCTGGGAAACAAAGCTTGCATATAAAAAGAAGTGTGTAATTTAAAACATACCCTAGGAAACAGGCCAAAAGTTGAGGGATGCTCAGCCTTCTCTGCAATAATCAAAACTGCTTAATCACAGGTTTACCTGTAACTGCTCAAGTGTCAATCTGACTATAACTTATACTGGTGCTGTACTGCGTTAACATTACTTTTAAGTTCCAGAGCACAGAGTGTTCCCAGAGTTACATTATTTATGATGTGGAAATGGGCTTTTGGGCAAGAGATTCCGAACTGCATATTTTTGAAACTTCTGCTGCTGGTATATACCATATTCTATCATTTATGCTTCACTATCTCACACTCTGAGAATCATCTTGCTTCCAAACACTTTGTTACAAGTCTTGACAGATTCCCATTTGAACAGATTAGGTAAACTAAGAAAATTATAGCTGTTCAGCTGTGTCTCAATTGGATGAGCTAGCACTTCTCCTTTTGATACCACTGATGGTGAAACCATGGCTTTGCTTCTGGATGGGGATGGTGGTTAAAAGACACTAAGTCAGCTTGGCTGTTCCACAACTTGACTGTTAATGAAAAGGAAGTAAGCCAAAAACTATGATGAAGGTTCATGAGTCCCTCTAGGCTACTCCTAAACTTCAGTGAGAAATCTGCTTTACTGAACTGCTCTTAGGAATCCCAAGGGACTACTGAAAAGAAAAACCTTTTAAAGAAGGCTTGAAAAATAATCTAGTGCTTTTGAAGACATTAGATATTCTCACCTGATTTCCTTTCTGCACAAATCCTCGCTGAAAGGTAAATGGCGTGATTCATGGTAATTAAGAAATCCCAGTATAAGTGCATTCTAAACATTTGCAATATCTTATGAATATTCTTATTCTCTTTGAAGAGTGAATGGAAATAAACCTTTTCATGTTTTAGATGAAGTTACATTGCACTCTTCAAGCACCTTACACCTGAAGATGTCAACATGCTTTTCTTGCATTAATTTTTTAACTTTCCCAGAGCACTCCATGGATTAGGCTACACATTCTTTTCTTTTTAACAATGGAAGAAAACAAAATACAGAAATGATTGACAGGGAAGAAGTACATCCCTTCCATACGTTTTTGCAACAATACCACTGGGAAGCCACCGGCACAATTTAAAGCAGTCTCAACCCTTCTGCATGGGGCAGAACTGACCCAGAAATTGTTGCTGCCCCTACAGGAGTTAAAAGGAGTGGAAAGACATATCCTCTGACCTACATTATGGAAAAAGTGTTTCCCTCCACCAAAAGGCCCTGAAACCAAATATCCAATGTGGCTGGTTATCCAGCTTACTTAGGAATCAAAAGCGCAAAAGAGACAGTCTGAGGTCCAGAAGCTGATTCAGAAGGTGAAGTTCAGTATCCCTGCTCCTTTGTTATTCTTCCCTCGCTTTGAATCACGCTTTGGATAAAGTAGTCAGTGGATTACAGAATACAGTTTTGACAAGTTTTTACTTGTTTTAATTCCCAGCTACATGTAATAGTATCACATTCTCAAATCAGTTTTACTAGGCAAATAATACTGGTTTGTAACAAATGAGGCAGAAATACTCACCATTCACCATCCCTTTTCACAACCCAAAATAGTAACAACTAAAAAATTGCAAGAATAGCCCTGCCTGTTAACTGGATATTTAACAGAAGGGAAATGAATCTATATACAGTGTTGATATAAGGCCAAAGTAGTAAACCTATGCCTTTCAGTTACCTTTTGCATCCATTCCCCCATGGGAAACTGAAATAAGGTGTGACTTTTTATCAGTAAAACAGGCAATCAGAAAATTAAAATTGCCACAGAATCTAATGGGTAATTTTGGTGTAACCATTCAGCCAATAGTCTGCTTCTGTTGACTTTGTGTAGGTGGCAGGAAAAGAAACAAGGAATCCAAGAGATTCAGTATCTTCCTGATATATTGTCACAAGTCCTATACCACTAGTATCAGTATTTATAATAAATTTAAAATAAAGCATATAGAGTCAAACTCATTCTTCTAATATAGGTTAAAAAAGTACTGAAGAAGTCCCTCTCTGGGAGTGAAGTAACTACAGTGTCGCATAAGTGAACTGTAAGAAAGTCTGTTGCCCAATGCAAAGTTTGCTCTGTTTTCAAACAGTGTTCATCTTGCAGTTTTCACAATGCACAAGACATCCAACTTAGTGATTTTTACTTACCTTTGCCATAGCTGAATAACTAGTGGGAACGTCCTTGAGAAAGAAATTTTCAACTACATCCCTTGCAAAGCAGGTCTGTTTACACACAGGGCAAGAAAGGATACCTAAATTTTTAGAAAAAAACAAAACCAACACAAATAAAACAATGCACACCAGCCATGTGAACCCAGAAATTATATAAACCACCTTCAGTATTACTGGCTTTTTTATATTACACTGACACACAGTTCCAGGAAAATAAGTCATTCTTCAAGCCAGAAGTTACATGTGGCTGTATCTAGTTCATAGAAAGAAAAACAAAGCAACAAAATCCTTAGAAACACACTATAGTTCAGTTGACTTATTTCACCATTTATCAATGATATCTGCATGTCCAAATTCCCATTAATTCATCAGGGCTTACAGCTTTGATAAAATCTGACCCACACTTTAAACTGCATTCCCTTATTACGGATCTACTTATGCTTTCTAATACTTGCTACAGTTCTTCTAAACCAGAGGTATATCAAAGCATAAAACACACATTGCTTAGTTTCACATACACACATACTACTTTTATACTGCAGCATGCTATCCAAGTGAAGTGAAAGAGGAGTAACATGCTGCTGGCAGAAGCAACAAACTAGAATAAAGGTAAAGAATTAAAAAGTTTCATACATAAAAGTCAGAAATGCAAACCATCTATTACAAGTCCACAAGTGACAAAACATGATCACCCCCAAAGCAAAGTGAAGTAAAGCAAAGCAAATCAAGCAGTATAGCAGCAAAACCTGGCTTCACCTTCAGTAGCCACTGAGCACAGGTGGAATGAATCTTAGTGTTTGCCAGGGCTAAGAACTTAGGAACCAACAGTTGAGGAGTGTGTCTGTAACTGCATACCTGCATTTTTGCATAGCTATTTCATTCTTGGGCTATGACTTCACATTTTTCTACAAGGTCTAGTACTTTTGGATTTTTTTTTTTTAAAAAAAGGAATATGCATGTTTCTGACCACATTTCTGAAGCTACTGTAGATGACGATGTGAATCGAGTCCGTTAGAGACGGTACTGGTGCATCAGTGCATTTTTACCTTATCACATCAAGTCTTTTTTTTAATCTAAGATTTTTCCATTCTGCTGAGACCAGAATTGCAGTGCTATGTTCACCTTGCCAAGAGATCTCTTTATGATAACTAACAGCAGTATTTTTCATAACACAATGATGCAAACTCATTTAAAGCAAGAATTTTAAAAGCAAAATGAATTGCAACTTTCTACTGGACTGTTCAGTATGCTCTTTACCTTACTTAAAATTATTTTTAAATAAGGAGAGTAGCCTGTAGATTAAATCTTAAAATGTCTATTACTCCACATTAGGCAGTTATTGGGGATGTTCTTGTGTTACAGGTGTTTAGTATTACCTTTGCCCTTTGGACATGGCTCCTGCAGTCCCTGGCCAGGTGCACAGTTCTTACCCTCAATGTCTGTATTTTCAGACCTGGGCTGCTGTTACTTTAACAGCAGCACTTTACATTGGCAGAGACACACAAGCCCCAGACCCTTCCTACATTACCTATTCTGACAAATGTGCTATGCAGTCAGATATCTGAATACATTCACTTTCATAATGAATATTTTGAAGAAGTTTTGAGTTCTGTTACATCTCCTTTGAAAGGACATCTTACTAAAAACCACTTCCATGACATTCAGGTCTTTTTTTAGCCCAAATCTTGCTATAAAAGCAAAAGTATATTGTTTACTATTTTCTGAGACTGCATTTACAAGAGATCTGAGATGAGGGCCCAAGTGGCAGACTATGGTTTACTTGCGCTTGTTTAACAGTGAATTTCATACAACTCCGACTGTTCATGTACATGTGAGAAGGAACAGGCAGTATCCACATGTGTCTGTGCTACTCAGCTGCAAGACACCCCAAAGGAAAGGCCAATGCAAGCAATTGCTAGCACTTTGCTCATTTTCTGGACACGTAACTTGAGTCTTGTTTAAGTGTGTTCTGGTGACCGGAGTTACAAAAAGGCTAAAAATTCATCTGATAAAGAAGCTGTGATGGCAGAAAGCTGTCCAAGTCTTTTAAACTCTTCCTCTGCTTTGCATTCTTATTATAAGGAGCACAGCTGAAAATTTGTCTTATTTACCTACAGTTTTGGTAGCTAATCACCTTCACATGTTACACCCTAGGACAACAGAATGCTTTTGTATTAGTCATATGGAAACTTCTCCATGATTTCCCAAATTATGGTTATGTATGTCTTTTAGAAATCCATTAACAGCACAGCTCTCTAGAGAAATGTAAAAACAGTAGCTAAGACAAGTCATATTATACAGACAGTGCCCTCCTACTTCTCGTAAATGGAGTATACTACAAGCACCAGTGAATTGTAGTGTTAATTCCTAGAAGGTGAAGCAGTTTTCAAGCTTCCCTGTGCGCTCCTTACAAAGCCATACAGTTAAAAAAGCAGCACAAATAAAAAGACAGATACATTCTGATTGACAATCTAGGAAGCAAAATACCTACTTTGCAAGCAGTTTCTCAAATAAGTCTCATGGGACATGCTCTAATTCCTGGTGCAGTCAATAGGAAACTGTCGTGGTTTAAGCCATAAATCAGCCACGCAGTTTGTTCATTCACTTCCCCCTTTTTCTTCCCTCTACTCCTGGAGGGATGGGAAGGAGAATCGAAAGAATGCAACTCCCACAGGTTG
>JANRGW010041893.1:0-16487 GCA_024733675.1 Psilopsiagon aymara | reverse complement strand
AAGGAAAGGAAAGGAAAGGAAAGGAAAGGAAAGGAAAGGAAAGGAAAGGAAAGGAAAGGAAAGGAAAGGAAAGGGAGAAAACAAAAAAAGAAAAGGTAAAGGGAGAAGGGAGGAAGGAACTGAGGAAGGAATGCAGGAAGGGGGAGAGGGAAAGTTGAGTTATGCCTAGAGCATATATCTGTAGCTATTTGATGGCATTTTGTAATAAAACAGACATGGTAGTATTCAAAATAATGAATGGTTTGGTTAAGACAAATCTGCCTTTCTTCTCCCAGACACATAATACCAAGTCACTCATGGAAATAAATTTGTAATGAATTTAGATATGATGGAAGGAGATACTGTACTCCTTTCCATGATATATAATTAATCTGTGGAATTTCATTTCTACAAGAAATTACTGAGTCAAATTGCTTAGTGAGATTGTAAAGGAGTCTAAATATGGAATAGTCAGCTGTGCTAATATAGCAGGTTAGTTCAAACTAACGACAGTGGAGAGCAAACCATTCTCCATGGTGAAAGCTTTATTCACTGAAAGAACAGGTGAAATTTCCCAAACCTGCTGAAAAATGGCCAATGCAAGATGGAAGATTTCTGCCTTTCTCTGAGGCAATCAAAAATGGGCCACCAAAAGACATGAGGCACGTATGAAAAGCATTGGAAATTCCCATGTTTCTTTTCTTTCCTCTTCATTTCCCTGTTGAGAATGAAGATGTGGTGTCAGAAACAAATTATTTCAACTACTTGACAAGCTATTGTGCTGCAGCATAAGAAATTATCTTAAATATGATTTTATGGATAACTAACCAGCTTTCCATATGCCATATGTAACATATACACATATACATGGTTACCTAGAAGAAGCTAGCTGTGATAAATTATATTTTGATAAAGAAAACACGCATATTTCAGGCCAGTTAGGTAACAATATTTCAGAAGAATAACCCTTCTTTAATCATATACTTTGATGGAGGAATGCTGATAAGCGCATCAGCACAAGTCAATTCTTTCTGCAAGCACTGACATCTTAAACTGCTCTACACAATGAATCACCTTGTCAAATAAAGTGCAAAATGGAAAACCTGTTTTCAAACTCATCTGATATAATGACATTTACAACAACATGTTTGAGGAGATAAACCAACAATAATAATTATATTTCTCTTAGACTTCCATTGTACTTTGAAAGTTTTATTCAATCATATGCTTTTTTTTTTTTCTTCAAGAAAATTTTATGCCAGGACTTTTACTTTATGGGTCTTTGAAACAAGTGAGGAGGGAAACCATATTTTGCATACTACAGGAATTCTTAATTTTGGCATCTTCTTAGAAAAAACCTGTATAGTTTCAATTGCAAGACAACTTATATATCCTCATACAAAGATTCAGGTGGTTCTTTTAGAATACGATATACATTAAAATTATTTTATTAAGTCTTTCAACGTGATTAATAATATTCATCTTTCCTGATCCTTATCATGACAGTAAACACACTAATGAAGTATCTCTGACTACATGTCTTAAGCTTAGTCAAATAAAAAAGATTACATGAAGAAAGTTCCTGTTGATCTTAGAAATGTACATTCTAAGAATAGTTTTTTATCATATGTTTGTGAAGTTTGTGGAAGGCTATAAAAGAAAGCAGCTCCAGGGACATCCTTCCAGTCACTCTTGCCACTACCAGATCAATGTTCTTGGCTTGCCCTGTCTCACCTACTACAGCTGGCATCTCTGAACAGGGGCTGAGATTTCATCAAAAGATTTCATCAAAAAAGGTCTGCAGTTAAACCCTGGCATCTGTGAACAGGGGCTGAGATTTCATCCAGCTCTCCTAAAAAGAAAGTTTGACATGACGTTTTTATAGGTATTAGAACTGCAATTATTTAGTATCTGCAACAAACATAGGTCTGGCGCTGTAGAAAAATGGGCCTCTGGAGAAAAGCTTGACTTTCAGCGCTGAATATGTGTGTTGAGCTGGAAAACAAAGGCTTAAGAATGTGCGATAAACTTCCCAGACACTGGTGAACAGCAGCTGACAGTCTTTAATAGAAAAGAATGAAAAGACAGATCAGGTGCTCAAAAAGTAGAGTTTGATAAGTGATGCATATGAGCCAGCACATGGAGAAAAAAGGATTCAGTGAGGCTTTTGCACAACTGAGAAAAACATTTTTCCAGGTAGGTATGGGCTACCAACAGGATTAGCATAATGGCTACAGTTAAATACTTGAATCTAAAACGTACCAAGTAAATATATCATCTTTACAACATTATTTGCAGAAACATCAGTTTAGATAAAAATGTCCTTTTCTTATGTTTAATTACTAATGGGAGCTCATAATAAAACGTTCAAGTGAACATCTCATTTATTTTCCCCAATGCTGCTTCTTTTGTTATTTTTGTCTTGAACTAAAGGTAACAGTAGAGTAGGTTTTGGAAGAGTATCTGTTTGTTATTAAGAGGAGAACACAAACAGCAACCCACCAACAGTTCCTCTCTACTCCTACTCACAACTAGACACATGAAACAGTTCTCATTAGCCAAATTTAAAAAAGCAAACTTTCATAGTATACATAAAGTAGTGTATTATATAATACTATATAATATATATGCAATAGTATCTATAATAGTTCTTCCATTTATGCCCATCCACATTAAAAACCAGGTCTGAACTCCTTAAACTTAATTTCATTGTGACATTAGTGAGCAGAACCCACACTGTTTCTACACAAGGGTCCATTAATAGTGGTTCTGAAAAAAGACCTCTTCCTGTTTCATTTACTAGTAATGCCTATGCCATAAAGCAGGCTACAGATTCTTATTGACTGTTTTGCTTATCAGGAAATTCTGTTCTCATCACAGAGGAAGAGATTAAAATGAAAGGGGGAAAAGATCCCTGAGTATTTCTTCCTTTGCACTGTTGGATAGTGGAGCTGGATAGTTTGCCTAGTATTCACTAGGCCGAAGTAGTGTCTAAATAAAAAAGTAAGTGGTGATACAAGTGTGGGAAAGTGGATGAGACTAGGAAGTAGTCACTTTAAAAGGCAATATTGTTGTGTAAAAAAAATGCCACAGTGATCCCATAAATAGCCAGACTTTATGCAAGTTAATTTTCCATGATACAGACAGAAACCAGAAGCAACTAATATGAATTCACTAAAGTGCTAATAGTGCTCGTTAAAGTGGGATGAATCTGTGTATAGAATCAGAGGCTCAACACCTCTTTGAAGTGTCACAAATGACTGAAAAATGTTACACCACCTTTCCTTAGCCCAAATCCATAAACGTTAATATACTGTATGCTCAGAACAGGCATAGTGAATTTTTTGTGCCATAGCAGTTTCATCCAGACTGTATTTCATCACATGCACATACTTTCGGTCAACTAACAATCTGGCATTTTAAACATGGTAAATTTGCTATTGTGCTGCATATTACTCAGTACTTCTGTATTGGGCTGGATTTTTTTATGATTTTATTCTGGGTATAGAAATCTGCTACAAGGTCCAGTCAGAAGTAGAAGGTATTAAACATAATTTATTTCATAACCAAATCTTTATATTTTACTGGTTTTGGAAAAAACAAATAATATTTCTTTTGAATTTGTGTATTGAATTCAATAACAAAATACACACTCAAATAGAAATACAAATGCCCCTATACTAAAGAAATTCTACCAGTTTAATAGTACATTGACTAGCTATATTTTAAAAATTGCATTGCAATTTGTGATTATTGCTGCCAGCACACGATATTGCAGAACTTATATCCTTTTCACAATTAAAGTTGCTAAGTGCACAGTGTAATAGGATATGACAACTTGCCCTTTAGCTCTGGCTAATGACAGAGACTTGCTTATTTGCAGCATACTATATGTACTAGAATATAAACATGAAAAAAAAAGTAAGTAGAGACAGGAAAAGACCTTTAAATGGATCAGTGAGATAAGTTTCCTAGATTAAGTGACGGAACGTTGCCTGGGTTTGGATTCCTGGCCACTTCTGTGAGACTAAGTTTTTAGTATTTTTTTGGACAAAAATGGAATAGGGATTGCGCTATTAATTTATTTTACAATCTATGAGTTAAGAGTATTTACATAAGGCTTAGTTTTTATTAGTGTAGAAACAAGAGCTTTAATGCTTTTATAGATTTAATACTCTGCCTTTCTAATGCTCACATATGATCTCTGGGAAGAAGAATAATTCAGTTATTCCAAAAACAGTGCACTTACTTTTTCCTGTCCAAACCAGTACCAGCCTCTTTGCTCTCACCATGGCTAGGCAACCATACTTTTGCACAGAAGAGAAAACTCTGATGCCCCTCCCTTTTTAAAGTCACAGAAAGCTGATCACAAACACACTGGAGAAAGCATGAAGAAAATTGTGTCTCAAAAACTATGCTAGCATTGGGGCTCCACAGCAATAGCAGAATGATTGTCTTTGCTCAGACTGAAACAACCTTGAATTTTCTTAAAATCAAGTCCAATAAGGCCAATATCCAAGTTCTGAGATTGCCCAGAGGAAAAGGCTTGTCAGACTATAATCTTTGTGGAAAAGTTGTTCCTTGACCTTTTTTGTCACTGTATGTCTACTGCAGCACAGGGAGGTCAAAAGTGCACTAGTTGTTAGCACCAAAGATGAAACTTAACCAGACACTGAGAGCAATGATTGTCAAACGGCTCCATTTGCAAGACAAGAAGTGTATCCTTAGCAAAGCAAGGGAGATGAAAGAGATTATTTTCTAAGGGTCACATTTGTTCTTCTTTTCTGACCTCTCTCAAGATTGCAAAAGAAATGGTAAGTTTTCTACAGGAAAGAGGTGTTACAAAGAAAATGGGACTGTGCTTTCTTCCTCTCTCTCTGCTAGTCTTCCAGTCGCAGTTAAACTCTGTTCTGCCTTTCTTTCTCTTTCATAAAAGCCTAGTGAAAGCATTATAATTGAATAAAGAAATTAAAAGGACATTTTCAAGTTCCCATAATTTTATATTTTATAGCCCTTCCTAGAATCTAGAAATGAGTTTGAGCGATTGTTTAGAGCTTTTATTTCTTGTCCTCCTTCCCCCTGTTTCTGTCATTAGTATCTATATGGCAGCAGCACCTAGAGCCTTAGCCATGGCTGTGAGGTACTGGAAGTAAGTGAGCTGTTTCCAGTTTGCATTTCCAGCATCTCTCTTTTTTTTACTGACTATAGCTAGAAATGAACTTATCTGATGTTCCATTCAATGAGAATGTTTCAGAGAACAAGTGGATTGCAAAGCCATCCTTATTCCAACCTTTGGTTGACAGGCCCAACTCCAAGGTACAAATATGAAATCTTGCACGGAGACTCTTAATAGGTGTTCAAAGTTTAGAAGATACTGCAGTGATAGTATAGCAATTTATGTGAGTAAAACATCTGATTTTAAACTACTTTGATTCACTTAGAAGCAGGCAAAACACTTCCAAAAGCTGTTCTATCTCTAGCATGTAGAGGTTTTGAACTTGAAATAAAAAAACCAAATTTTTTACTATCACTGGAATTTTTAGGATATCCCATGTTGATGAGATTATTTATTTGTCACTCAAAATGCTGGGCCTTTTTTTTGTAAGTAGTGAATATGAAACTCATCACTTCCCAACTCTTTGATAAAAGATCAGGATGGTGGATAAATGAAAAGGTTATTATAAGGCACAGTGTGAAGTAGTTACTGATTTTTGTACTTCTCTACTATGACCTAAAAATCAAGTCTGACCTAATTTTTCAAGATCAGGGAGGGGGGAAAAGAGAAACTCTATGTACAGGTAGCTTGGAAATATGTTTCAAAGCAATTGACTGAAATTGTGAGATAAAACCCCCTAAGTTACCACCACAAAATAGCTATTGATCACATTTTCGAATATCCTTACCGTGACAGGGTAATTAACAACTCAAATGTCACTTGATAAACACCCCCATAGTGGGAAGCTCAAATGTTATGCAAAAATTTTTACAAGTAAAGTAAGGCAGTAGGATATAAGGGTGAGAGAAAAAAATCTGACAGTAACAGGGTACATTGTTTAGATTCAAATGGGATTTCATGTAAAGCTCTCTATCTATCGATGTATTCTGTGATTATTTTTCTTATGACTTTATGTTTTAATGTCAGTCATCAATGTTTGTTTAACATGTGGAAAAGTTCTATTCAAACATTCCTTCAAGCTACTTGGCTAAACTTGCTGTCCATTGGGTGCCTCAGAGAATAAATTATTGAAATCTAAGCAGATTAATACCTCATGCTTATTCCCATAGCTAATGCACAATTTTGCAGTTGGAATGAGTTTTAAGCCAAAATTTTAAGCAATGGAAAATTTTGCCTGTGTTATAAAGTAAATGGATTCAAGTTGCCTTTTCAGTTCGGGAGGAGCCCTTAATGTGGGAGGGATGGGCCCATTGAGCACCTTTTCAATAACTAAAACTCAAGCAGGCAACTCCCTAGTTAAAAGGATAACCCAGTGTGCTGGTTTTGGCTGGGATAGAGTTAATCTTCATAGTAGCTGTTATGAGGCTGAATTTTGGATTTGAGCGTTGGAAAGAGCGTTGATAATTCAGGAATATTTTAGTTACTGCTGAGCAGGACCTTTTCTGCTTCTCACACCACCCTGCCAATGGGTAGGCTCAGGGTGCACAAAGACTTGTGAGGGGACGCAGCCAGGACAGCTGACCAAAACGATATTCCATACCATATGGTGTCCTGCTCAGCATATAAATCTGGGGGAAGGAGGAGAGAAGGAGGCATGGGGGGATGTTCAGAGTGATGATGTTTGTCTTCCCAGTTAACATTATACGTGATGGAGCCCCACTACCTGGAGATTGCTGGACACCTGCCTGCCGATGGGAAGTACTGAATTAATTCTTGTTTTGACTTGCTAGTGTGTGTGGCTTTTGCTTCATTTATTAAACTGTCTTTATCTCAACCTATGAGTTTTCTCACTTTTACCCTTCCAGTCCTCTCCCCCATCCCACCAGGAGAAAGTGAGCCAGTGGGTGTATGGTGCCTAGTTGCCAGCTGGGGTTAAACCCAACACATAGGAATGGCAAAGACCTTTAAAGAGATTTCATCTTGATCTTGAATATCTTCATATCAGGTAATGATCTTCTGAAGTGAAAAAACCCATCATCTTTGATGAGAGAAAACTGTCACTACTTTATTCCAATGCCTGGACTGCTTTTGGAAACTTTCTTCTGATTTATTTTCTATGAACAAGGCTCTTTATCAAAAATACACTGATGACAGTTATTACATATAAAATATTTTATAGCTAAGAAACAACATCTTTCTGTCTAGTTTAATCAAAGATACTAAATGAATGTTACATGTCTTCAGTCCTGTAGGTGCCACATTTCCTTGATTCTATTAGATCTTGCCCTCTCTAACAATTATGCTCTACTTCTTTCTGGCAGTGAAACAAACCCTATTTGTTTCACTGTTTACGATTCATATTAAAAACTCTTAAGTTATGGCATTTGATACTAAAGCTGATAAGAGAACATAGTTTTTCCCCCCTTGCCCTAGATGGCTATCTTTTCAGAAGTTTTATATTTTCACAGTACACCCCAGATATCTTAAGAGCCCCTTACGTATATTCTTTCCTTGCACTTTGAGGAAACAAAAGGGAAAATAACAAACTAATCCGTTCTTACAAAACCAAGATCTGTGTAGAAAAATACCTCTGCAGTACTGCCATAGGCACTGTTGGTTCTGTCCCCACCCACTGCAGCCCTAAAAGCAAAAAACAACATTGTGATCTAGTGCAAATAATTTAATGTAGGTCTCAAAATTCAGGGATCTCAATTCATATCTGAATCTTGAAGCAAAAGAGTGGTTTTTAGGAAATTCTTATTAATCCCTGTTTAAAACACAGCTTTCAAATTAGGCCATGTAGATTAAATTTGGGCTTGTAAACCTGAAATACCTAATTTAGGTGCCTAAAGTCATTAAATATGATTATCTGAATACTTTCTAGAGCTGTCACAAAACTTTCAATTATCAAGGGCAATATTAATTATAGGGTCCACAGAAAAAATGGTTCGTAGCCCTGTCTCTCCTGTTCTCTCTCTCTCTCTCCATACTTTTTAACTCAAAGATCATCCTTCAATTTAGCAATGGTGTATTAAGCAAAACTCAACATGTAGCTCAACACTACTGAAATATAAAGTGACTGTTGTGACATGAACTGTGCTGCCAGCAATGAGCACGAAATACTGTACTTAGTTCTTTTTTTTTTTTTTTTGTCCCTCTTCTCTTAAATCTTCTGCAAAACACGTTTTACAGAGTTGGCATCATCTGGCTCATTGTGTTTAGCATCTTCCATAAACTCAGCAGAGCTGCAAAGAACAAGTGCAAAAAACCATGCTTCTGTCTTGATGTATCAGAAAGAAACAACAATACCACAGTGATTGACCTGAGCATTATGAATGTATGTTATGGACCAGAGCCAGGCTGTATGTTAGGTTAATTACCTCAGAAATAGTTGAGTGACAAATAGCAATGAGTAATGTAATAGAAAAAAGTTATGCAAAATGTATCAAACCTAATGAAGATCCTACTGCATTTATTTCCTCGTGCTTGCTAAATCTTTCAAGATCCAGATGCTCTCCCAATAATGAATTGCATAACTTACCACACTTGTCTGATTTAACTTTCAGTTCCTTGCTTTGGAGAAAGGAAATACTCCAGTTTGTTTGGGTTTTGAAGTGCGACACTAATTTTTCAAATACAGAGGTTACAACTTATGTTATCTTTTAATTCTACATTACTTTCTAGAAAGTAATTCATTCCACAAAACTTAATATAACTGTCCATTCTGCACCAAGGAGGGCTACTGATGGAATGGCTGGCATGCAATAGGCTAGAACTGAAGTATTTGCTCAAGTAATGTTGACTTCACGCAAAGAATCAACGAGCTGGTTGGTATCTATTATGACAACATACTCCTGCAGAAATAAAAGCATAATATGATAGTAGAAGTGAAACTCATAAGGCCTGCTCATTATGAAAGATAATAATACTAAGTGACTTTGATACAATACGTAGTGTCCTGACTACACATAATCAAACTGTGATTATAACCATTTACATATGGCCTATACTTACAGGAAAGGCTAAGAAAAAAGGAAGAACATGCACTATCTTCATAGGCACAGGTGCCATTTAAATTTCTGAGTCACCACTTGATACCGCGTCATGATGTTGTAGTTAATACATGCTTACAGGTAACTTAAATAATCAAGGTGTTTTTGTTTCAAATTCAGTAGTGGATGAAAGTTCAGCTTTAAAATCCAGAAAAAATATCTGCTTCCATTGCACTCTAATGCAAAAAGGCTGAGGTTTTAAACCCAGGCCTTTTGTACTACACCCCCGTACAGCTCAGTAAGCATCTTAACTGGTGCAGGACTATGCTCACAGTCTTTGAATATTTAATAATTCAACAAGCAGAAGTAGCAAGGATTTCCCTTCCAAAAGCCTTGCACATTTCTGTCAACAGCACTAGATAAACAGTTAAAAATTAAGGTTGAAATCTCCCGAGGCAGAATAATTTGGACTGTCTCCCATATTTGGGGAATGCTCTCGTCACAAAAATATTGAAGATAGGATGTTATTTTCTTTGGAAAAAAGACCAGTCACCACAATAGCTGTTGAGTCTTCAGGGAAAAAAGTGATATCCCA
Organism: Psilopsiagon aymara; assembly: GCA_024733675.1. Taxonomy (NCBI): domain Eukaryota; kingdom Metazoa; phylum Chordata; class Aves; order Psittaciformes; family Psittacidae; genus Psilopsiagon; species Psilopsiagon aymara. Next base: position 6,805 of record JANRGW010041893.1, on the reverse strand, counting down.
ACATATCATAAAGCATCTTCAGATTAGCAGGATAATGTATAAAAATCTTTCCCTTATTTTGGGAAGACTTTATTTGAAAGTTATTTCCTCAGTTCTGTGGCCAGGTTATTAGCTGATATATTGTGGACTTTTTCTTCGAAATTCTGAATGTGTTGCCTGTCACCATGATTATTCTTTCACTGTAACTTTGCCAAAATTGGTACCTATATATTGTATCCATATGAAATGAGTTATTTCATATGGACAAGTAAAACAAATAGCTGTTTCCTTTTCTAGTAAAGTGGCAGTGAGATTTGTTTTGGGTTGTTTGTTTTGGTGCGGTGGTGGTGACTTTTTAAAATTAATTACTTGTTCTGACAAGTGCCAAGAGAATGGAATCTGTCTGTTTGGAATAGTCAGGAAACACCATGTAAATATTTTTAGATTGTTTTGAAATTCCTATCCAGAGCACAAGCTCATATACAATGGTACAGTATCACAGTGTCCAAAAAAGCCACTGTACGTGGAAAGATCTTGCAGCTTAAAAAACCCATCAGAAGTCAATAATTTGATTAAGCTGGTGGCCTGCCTAGATATCAAAGCTTCTCATGGAATCTCTATATAAATTCCATATTCCCAGTACCAGAAGAATAATATATACTTCATTGCAGTTAGGCCTCTTTAAATGAAGGGGAAATAAAGCACAAAAAAGCTGGCATTGGGGAATGAATACATGAGCAGTTACACTGAATCTATATGAGATAAGCACTGACAGAACAGCCATAAACAACCTTAAGTAATAGGAAGAGAGTTTTACGTTAATGTTTCTTGGCCTGCTTTTGAGGAAGGCTATGTCAATGATCCTAATAGCAGATTTAGTCTCTGCTCTTGTAAATCACTCTGGCTGTAAATAAGAATCTGTCTATGTGGATGTCTTCTCTAGACTGGGACCACTAAGTGTTGTATTTTTGCTGGAAAGATTATGAGATGCTTCAAACTGTAAATGTGAATACCAATCAGGCAGTTCTACCATCAGCAAAACTCTCACTGACTTGAAGGAAGTTTTGTCTGTGTAGAGAACAGGATTAGCCACTTGCATAGTTATTTCCTCAGAGCAAATATTAGTGGAATGAGGCATGATGCATTTCTTCTGAATTTAACATTATTTGCTCAAATTAGATTCATCCTATTTGGCATTTTCACATCCATATAAACTCTTTGTGTTATCACATACACCTGAATTCCGTTGACTTAAGGGTCTTCATTCTGCCTTTAAATCTATATCATACGAAGCAGACATTGGTTTCTGAACTATCTTGATGTTCTTTCACAGATTTTTTTATCATGCTATTAATTTATCATTAATGAGAATAACCCACATCAGAACAGTTTTGTGGCGTAGATACTTCTGAGAACTGTGTGCCAACAATACTTTATGTTCAGTTGGTGGAAAGCTCCACAGATTCTGTAGAACTAGTGTATTTACAAATGATAGGTGCAGCTCAGATTCCTAGCTGATGTATTACAAAAGGCAATGAAACAAATTAACAGAACTAGTATCTTCCTTTCAGTCTTAATCAACAGAGCCCTTTTTTAGATTGAGGAAATTAAAACCTTGATAGAAAATATCTGATAAGACAGGTTAACAACTACTGTATTTGAGTCTTGTATAGATAGACATTCTGTGGACTGAACTAATACCATAGGAAAGAAGAGTTTTGAACTCCAGCAATAATCTTCATTTCATAAATATATGAAGAATTTAGACTTAATTCCATGGCTTTTATTCAAAACTAGAAAAGACATATCAACCATTGCAGAGGTCTCCAATCTGAGTGCTAGTTTTACTCTTAAAACAGTCAATTTAGTCAGTGAATTGGACAAGTAGTAATAGGTAAAATTGGACAATTGCCACTAATTCTGCTATGTAGATCAAGAGAGGATTTCAGCCTCCAAATTACCTTTCAAAACTACTGCTTTAACACGAGAACAAAGGATTTGATTCATGCCATGCTTTGAGAAGAGTAGGTATTGGAAAAGATGTAGAAATTAGGAAGCAAAGTTTTTGAATGTCTTGAATATGCGCTGGCTTTTCTACACTAAGGCATACGTATACATGCACCCTCAAAACATGACTGCCAAACTAGAAATTAACAGAAAACTTAAATGAGTGGTTGATGTGCAACAGCCTCCAATGCTGTAGTATTGGTTCTTGCCTATCCACCAAAACTCCCATGCTTAGCTTATTATATCAAAGATGTTTCCTGAGTAAAATTAAGGGAAACTAAATGGAAATACTGCATTATGTGTACAGGATGAACAACTTCCCTGTAAATCCCTCCCTCTTTAAGAGGTTTTTAAGTATTTGCCAGAAATCCCTATAACAAACCTGTGCTTGTTTCCTTACCAGACTTTCTGAAAATCTTAGTTGGAGGCCCTCTCATTTCACAGGAGAAAAGTTATTACTTTGTTCTCTGAGAGGAGGCCCAGAAAGAATGTTTGAACTTTGCACCATCTTGCTGCAGCAGATGCAATGTATATCATTGTGTAATAAGATTTACTCAGTTTCATCATTTCTTTTGTTCATTTTTTAATACCATTAATTCTAGAGTCCATTCTCTTTTCTCCATGTAGAAACAAAATAAAATTGCATCATGCAAAAATTGTTCCTCTGGTGCTTGGCACTTTGAATTTCTGTTGGAATTTCAAGAGAAGCAGTGTAAACATCAGCCACAATGATTGGAAATATTCCCCTATGCTAAAATTACTTAAAATAGTCAGTTTTCAGATGCTTTGTACAAGAGTTAGACTAACTTGCATGAGACACCTATCTTTGCATAGTCTATCAGATGTTATTTCCAGAAGAGTTTTGTGAGAAAAGCAAGCTGTTGCTAAGAAAGCCAAGACTGACTCTGATTTAAAATATATGTGTTTGTTGATTCCCTTTTGGTTGTGGCAAAAATATTGCACTCTTGACACCAAGAGACTAATAGGATCTGTGCAGCACATTCTCTCCTGCAATAATGTTTTATGGGTGGGTATTAGGGCAACTATGTCCCCAGAAATTACTGGACCAATTCTCTATATAGACATGTAGGCTAATGTCAGCCTTTTTGGTACTTCCCACCTTTCCAAAATCTAACCCAGCATCTTGTGAGGAGTATTTTGGTGTACATGGGGCAACGGGGGAATTCGGAAAATATCACGTAAATGGAGATCTTTCTTCACCTGCTTCTCTCATAGCTCAAAGAGAAATCTTTGTGTCCTCTGCATGTAGCAGAGCCTTTCAAGTAAATGAGGTGGGAAAGTGAGGAAAGAGAGAGACATGGGGAGAAATGCCAAGAAGAGGTACACAAGTTCCAACTGGTCTGGAGTAATATACACATTAGGACTTTACATTTACACATTCCTTGGGCTTCATTTCCTTGGGGTCTCAGAGTTACTCCCTGAATTCAGATCCACAGGTGTTTTATTGCAGTAATCAGTACTGCTTCCTCATGAAAACATCAGCAAAAATTTCGTACAATACTCTTGATTGGCAATTTAGAAATTGAGACATACCATTCCATGTTCTAAACAGGTTTCTAATTAATTAAAGTGCTAGACTAGTTGGTGTTTCATCATACTATAGAACGGAATCTAAATGGAATCTCAATTAAACCAATTTTACACCAAATCCATCAACTTCCACATTTCAAATAAAAGGAAAAGTATATGACAAAGACAAAAAGGGAAAGAATGCTAATACAGGGAATGTAAAATGGGAGGTTACAAAGGCATAAAAAATTTTCTAAAATCATTCCTCTATGACAGACTCCTATTGACATTAAAAGACCCCAAATCTGCATGTAGTAGCACTTCTGTTATGCTGAGCAGTATTTCAGAGACATGATGTTATGATTTCATCACTTAACAAAGAGTTTTCTTTAGTTATGTTTATCTTTACGGATACAAGTGGGGGACTAGTATCACAGTTTCCTATGCTCTTACATTTCTTGGTGAAAAATTAGCTGCCATATCTCTTTCAGTTGCTAAGCATATTCTTACAGAGGTTCCCCTACAACTTTTATAGCCTCCTTTGTTGCAGACCATTTATATTTAAAATTATTTATACCTATACTAGCATTTTAATTTGGATTCAAAGCATGCTTTTGAACAGTAGGTCACAATGATTTCCACTTACCACTCTTTGGCTCGCATTGCAGGTGGTGTGAAAGCATGCAATCTGGATTGCTTTCAGGTAACACATTTTAAAAATTATACCCAATGCTCTAATGTACAGGAGCTCTAATGCACAGCTCTGATGTACAGGGCCAGAACAAAGCTGGTTTGAAAGAACCTTTTCCCACCCTCCAGGTGGGTCTACATTAGAAAATGTATGATATGGATAGTGGACCCTCAGCACCAGCTGCTCTCCTCTAGAGATCTGACTTAGGCTGTGTACACATGGTAAAGTGGTGCAGCCAAGAGAAGCAGAAGAAAACAGATCAAAACAGAGCAAAGAAACCTCCAATTTGTAGGATACTTTGGTGGATGATTTGACTTTTACTGAAATAGTGCCAGTCTCCCCACTGATTTGAGAGCTGATTCTCTGTATCTAATGAGCTATAATTAAAAATAACAAGCACTCTCCTTCTACAAAAACGTGCCTGTTGCTTGTTTAAAAGCTCGCTTTTCTCAATTTGGTAATTATCCCTACCATATTTCATGCTTACTTTTTTCCTGACAGGACCAGTGCCAAAAATTAGGAGCCTGTATCAGTCCCAGTGGCAAAGTATTCAAAGACTGCTTAACCTGCTTTGTAATTTCTAGGGACAGTTGTCTTCACCCGCACTGGCAGTCACATATAAGACTCATGAGATGAGTTTGAGATCTTCCCAAGGGGACAAGAACTCAAGAACAGAGTCCTGCTTTTCCACACAGTAGTGTGTGACCATAAAGAAATCGGCTAGGAATGGTGTCCTGAGCAAAGGCATTTGCTGATGGTGGGAAGTCAGCCAAACTGCCTGTCAGAACATCATTTAGTTTTCTCACAGACTGAAAGTTATATTATTTGTGAAGAGAACTCATGTTCTACAAGTTTGTTGACTAATGCTACTTTCCTCAAGGCTTATTATTTTAATGTGTCATGTGTATACTTTTATGTCTCCTACGTTGCAAAAGAAGAAAAGAACCACACTCGGAAGACTAGCCAACCACTTACATCAGGGTGCAAGATCGCTTGCCAGCATAGCTAAAGTTTAGACACTTATTTGTGATCCCTGATTCCAGAGCTCAAGTTCAGTCACTCAGGTGTCTGTCCATGCAGATGGGGCAGTCAGCTTTTAACACTACAAGGAACCTGGTAGAAACTGACTGCTTGCAGTCCTCTGAGATTTTGCTTTCTTGCTCGTTTTGCAGATCCAAAATTGGTCTTTGCCATTTCTGTTTTGGTTTTTGGTTTGTTTTTTGTTTGTTTGTTTGTTTTTTTCCTGAAAGTTATTCACCAAGGTTTCTTTAGTTTATTTCAGTTATTCCTTCAGCTAAGATACTAGGTGCCTTTTTTCTTTATTTTTTAACAACAAAAAAGTCTATTTCTCCTCAGTTGCAGATGGGTTACCTAATATTAGTGGGAGCTCAGTGTGTAAAATAAGAGAAGAATGAATTATTCTGAGGAAAAACAAACAAACACACGCAACTGAAAGCAGCTTTTTTCCAATATAAAGCAAACATAGTACAAAGACAGTCCCCACCTTCATTATTCAGATAAAATTTTGTAATGGACAGCCACCAAAGAGAGCTGAAACTATGGTCTTGATTCAGAGAAAGTGCTCTTTGAATCCTGTGAAAATTCTAGCTGGGGAATCTAATGAGTAAGACACAAAGGAAGACTTAAAGCTCACCAGTTGAGAAGAAGACTGCAATGCCAAAATATATTTATCAAAATATACTGGTTCAATTACTACTAAAAAAAAAAAAAGCAGCATACAAGTTTCAGAAGGAAGCCTTGTGGCTTCATGAGGAATGATTGAATAACACTTTAACAAGAATCAACAAGTTGCTGTGGAAATTGCACAAAACACAAAATAAAACCTAACCCAAAGCCCGGTTAAAGTTAGAAGGCAGAATGCATTTCAGCTAAATGAGGTAATGCTGACAAACAGATCATCAAAAGAAAGTTGTCTCTGTAATAGCAAGGGTCAAGTCAGTCTTAACAGGTAAGGTCTATGGATGTGTGCTCATCAAAAGTATTTTCAGATGTGTTACAACTCCTTTCTTGGGCTGTCTTTCAATGGAAATCAAGTTGAGTAGTGGGGTGATTCCTGGCTTGATCTCACTCTAGCACAGAGGTGGGCTATGTACACAGTACATAGCGAGACTTGTAAGCTTGGTAGTACACCTTATTCTTCCAGATATACCATTCACAATCCTATTTATTCTAGAAGAAGCTAGACCGACTTAAGTGCTTAGTCATAAATTATAAAAGAAATTAAAGTGATGCCTTAAAATTGCGTAAAATATAGTACCAAACAATTTAAAAATAATTCCTTCAAAGCAAGAAGAAGAAGATGTCAAAACTTAAGGTGAAAAATTAAGGCAGGCAGACCCAGTAAAATTTATATTGGGAAATACTGGAAAAAGGAATACTTGAAATACATGAGCACATGCAAGTTGCCTATTTAAGATGACTGACACCCTAACAGTGCCAAATGAGTTAAACTGTGAACTTGTTGTACCACTGGCATATTTATCAATTTTAATTCTTGATAAAGACAGACATATGGGACTGCAAGAATTAGAAAAGCAAAAAAAGAGGAGAGGGAGAGGGAGAGGGAGAGGGAGAGGG